>CM062297.1:494706976-494766535 GCA_031216915.1 Pictodentalium vernedei | reverse complement strand
CCCGTTAGCAGTGTTTGAACCTACTTCTGAGAAGTAATTGTTAAAGGATTCTGCAATCTGACCTGGAGTGGATAGTGTATTATTTTTATATATCATCCTCTCGGGTAGATTTTGCGAAGTTCTGGGCAATTTTAGTGTATCCTTCAGAATAGCCCACGTGTGCTTCATGTTATTTTTATTTTCTGCAAGTATTGTTCTGTAGTAAATATTTTTGCTTTTCCTCTTTAGTTGGTTGAATATTTTACAATAAGCGTTATATTTATCTATGTTGGAGATAGTTGGATGCGTTAGTTTTTTAGCTAGGAGTGAGTTTTTAGTCATTGATGACTTAAGTAAGCCACTTGTCATCCAGGGATCTCTTTTGATATATTTTGTTTTTCGTGTAGGGAATATGAGCGGGAAGGTCTTTTCAAATGCTAGTAAATACTCATCCAAGAATTTTTCGTACGCTTGATCCGCAGAGATACAACCATACACTGCGTCAAACGAAAGATTGTTCAAAGTTTCCTTAAACTCTGTAATATTTCTGTCACTAAAAATCCGAACGGGTCTCCTGGTATTGATGAATCTATGTTGATCTTTTTGAGATTGTTCTACATAGAATGTCGCAAAGTGATCAGATACGTCTGTAATTATAATGCCACAATCGAAATTTACTTTTGAATTTGTGTGAATGTGATCAATTAGGGTTGCTGAGTGCTCAGTGACTCTGGTAGGTTTAGTAATCACTGGGAGATAACCACGTTTGAACATCTTATCAGTAAACTCAGCAGTTTTTGGGTGCGTTTCCGAATTGAGTAAATCAATATTGAAGTCACCTATTAAGAAGGCCTTGGTATGGGATTTATTCAAGTTTGTCATTATGGCTTCAATCTGTTCTATGAATTCGTTGATATCGGCTCTGGGAGCTGTATTAGGTCGGTATATAACTCTTTTTATTAGGATTAATCTCTATGAAGAGTGTTTCAATTACGTGCGGTATAAAGATAGATAATTCGGGTTTGGATTGATACTCCAAGGTGTCTTTAATGAATAAACCTACTCCCCCCCCCCCCTACCATCATCATTATCGGGCCGTGTTTTATATTCAAATGGGTGGTAGCCAGGAAGTGCGTGCGTTTCTTTAATTGTGAAAATTTCGGAAAAGGCAATAATATCAAACGCATTTTCATTATCTTGCGTATCACATAATAAATTTTTAAAACTATCCCAGTTCGAATTGAAGCTTCGACAATTAAGACCCAGCAGAGATATGCCCTTTCGCGAATCGGATAACTTTTGTGAGACTTCCGTCGGCAAGTAGTAATTGCATGAATGATTCATGATCGAATATGGATTCGTAAGAGTGCCACAGTCATGTCCATCTGTTCTGCTTGTAAAGTCATATTTTCTATTTGTCTTGAGTTCACCAAGAGTTATCTCATCTGTTGTGGTATCCATTTGGGTTATTTTCATTTACATTGTACCATTCTCCAATAAGTCTCAACACATAATAAATGAATTGTGGGAATCTACATACGGAGACATAACTAGTCACCATGCTTTCATGTGAATTCAAGTTAAATATTGTAAAAAAGAACATAAATACAAAACGTGCAATTGGATTAATGAAGTTGGGAGTATTGTGCAGGATTTTGTTGGTGGGATTATTCACTTGGTCTTCCGCTGATAAATAAATAAAAAAAAATCAACAAATCAACAACCCCCCCCCAAAAAAAAACCAAAACAACAACAACAATTGAGATACAAAAACCCTATCACTAAGTCACAACGAGATGCGCGGGGGAGGGGGGGGGGGTGGGGGGGGGGGGGGTGGTCGGTGTGACTGGATCAAACTATCTGCTAGCATCACGGTTGCTTAAGGCTCATGCACATCGGACGCGATGCGAACAACGGGACGGAAGTAACATCAGCGATGGCTCTCTTTTGTCTCTGAGCTAGAAAAAGAACACAGCGGAGGAAGTGTGTGGACACGACGGACTACCAGACAGACAATTACGCCCCATTTTACACACCCACCCAGTGCGTCCACCTCTCCCTCCCGCTCCATTGATGCTCGGAACCACAAACAACAATCCACGGTCAACAAGCTGTATCCAAATTGCGAAGGCAAAATATTGCTCCTCTCAGACCTGCTGCAATGCTCGCACCGCGTCCATTGTACCACAGCATTAATTTTGTATATCTCGCTCTATATACCGTCGATCCTGTTCAATGTATTGGTAAGCTAAAGGGACAACTCTCATAAATTTAAGAACCAATGCTGGGCACAAACGGACATTTGGTGAGGACAACTAACTCACTTTATATGTATGACGGACGAACAGACAAAATGGTTAGAGAATTAGTGGGCCGCTGAATGAAACAAGACAATCATAGTGTATCCCCTGTTTTTTTCTTTTTGATTTGAAAGAATGTGTGTCATCCAGTTAACTATTGAATTTACCGTAACTTCTGGAAGAACGAGGTCCCCGTGTTGACAACTAAAAGAAGTTGGGAACATTTCCATGCTGTTCATGAACTGGCCTTATTCTTTTGTTAACCTTTTTGTTATAAAACTATGTGGTGTTTTACTCCAAAAGTTGCGATGTGACATTTTATGCCACTCATGTGTAAGAAATGTAACTAAAGTTATTCCAGAGGTCTCTAGAAAGTGAGGCGATGAATTTCATTCAAAGGATGTGTTTTGCTTGTTTTTGAGAACTTAATTCACGGAGCTGTTTTAGATGACCAACTTACATGGGTAGGGAAAATATTTATTGCATTGAAGATGGGGCTAGTGTGGTTCAAGATATTCCTCAAACTTTTGCTTTACACAAAATAGTCAGTCCTGAGATTTAACAAAGTTTACATCACATGATATTTCTTTCACTGAGAAGGGGGGCGGGGGGTGGTACAAAACATTTCTTGAGACTTTTGCTGTATACAGAAACGAACCCACAAAACATGAAAGCAGTAGTGGCACTTGGAAAGGTTTACATTTGGTAGTGTTGGGGGTAGTACAAAATATTTCATAAAACGTTTCCTTTTTACAAAGTAGTCAGTAGAGACTCTTGGCATAGGTTGGGGTCATACAAAACTTTTCATAAAGTCTTTGCCCTATACAAAACGCAGACAGTAGTCACATTAGGGAAGTTTACATCACATGAGAATCATTACCCCGAACAAGGGAGGGGGGGGGGGGGGTTGGAGTGGTGCAGTAATATTTAATTTCTAAATTCAAAGTAGACAGCAATTACATTAGAAAACTTTACATCACATGAGATTCAGGTAGGGCTTGTGTGCTACAAAATATTTCCTAAATGTTGTGAGGCTGACAAGTGACGTTAGGAAAGGATTACATCACATGAGCTTCAAATTCCGTGTGTGTGTGTGGGGGGGGGGGGGGGGTGGGGGGGGGGTGGGGGGGGGTGATAGGATAATGCAAAATAGTTTTTACTGAATACAATGTAGTAGGCAATAACATTAGGAAAGTTTACATCACATAGGATTCTTTTCACTGAAAGGGGAGGGGGCTGGTGCAGAATATTTCACTTTTCGTGTACAAGTTAGACAGCAGTGACATCAGTAAAAGTTAACATCACATGGGAATCATTTCCATGGGACGGGGGTGGGGGACTGAGGTTGTACACAATATTACAATTTTTTTTTTGCAATATACAAAATACACAGTAGTCACATTAGCAAACCTCACATCACATGGCATTCAATTCCCTGAAAAGTGGGGGGACTGAGGTTGTACACAATATTACAAATTTTTTTTTGCTATATACAAAATACACAGTAGTCACATTAGCAAAGCTCACATCACATGGCATTCAATTCCCTGAAAGGGGGGGGGGGGGGGGGTGGTGCTGGGGTAGTACAAAATATTTCATAAAGTTTTTGCTGTAAGCAAATTAAACAGTAGTAACAGGATCTTTGGATATTTGGTATAAGCTTTTCTTAGGAGGAGCAGATGGTACCTGTTGAAATCAATTCTCTGGGTTGATATTTAGGCTACCATGTCAGGTGAGCGCCCTCAGGCCCTTTAGGGCCACTTGTTCTTCTACTGCTCTCACCTCTGTTCCTTCCAGTTCGGTTCCTTTAGGGCAATTCCTTTTGCCCTCGCCATTGGTGCGTTCTCGTGTCCATTTTGTCCGCACCCGCGGTTGGTGTGGAACGCTGTCGTTTCGGGAGCCTCCCGACTCGACCGCGTCTGGTGTGAGTTTGACCCCCTCCATGGGGGATGTGCAGCTCCTCCCACTCCCGCGGGGGGGGGGGGGGACGCTATCGTTTCGGGGTCGCCGGATTCGACCACGTCTGGTGAGAATTGCCCCCCCCCCTCCGTGGGGGATGTGCAGCTCCTCCCGCACCAGCGGGGGGTGGGGACCACTGTCGTTTCGGGGGCTTCCCGATTCGACCATGTCTGGTTAGAGTTATTCCCCTTCCATGGGGAATGTGCAGTGTTTTACCGTGGTGGATACTGCGGGAGCTGTTGGATTTCTGGTGTAGAGATGCCTGGTTCCGGGACTATGCGCCCTCTCCAGTCGACATCTGAGGCTGTCACTAGGGTTGTGACTCCTCCTTTGGAGGCCGAGCTTGGTGGCTCTCTCCGCTTTTCCGCCAGTTCCAACAGCTCCCGTCGTATCTGCTGCTACTGCTCTTCCGCCTACTACGTCATTGGGCACCGTTTTTAGCCGGCCTCGGCTTCTCCCTGCCAGGGTCTGCAGGGATGTCTGTAGTGTGGTTGTGGGGTTTCGGCCTCAGCCTTCCCAGACTTCCAGTCGGCGAAGTCAGATGGGGCTGCCGACTGAACCCCTACTGTGTCCTCTCAGCCATTGAGTACAGTAGTTTTATTCCTGCAGTGGTCTGCTGCGGTGTCTGGTTGTGTAGACGTGGGGGTATCGGCCTCAACCTTCCCTGACTTCAACTCGGCGAAGTTGGAAGTGGCTGCCGGCCGGACCCTCTCCTGTTGTCTCTGCGCCGTCGAGCACCACAGTTGTCATTGGATTCGGTTGTTCTTAGTGGGACACTATGAACTCTTTGGCGTTTCCGTCCACTCATTCTGGCCACACGACCAGTTTTGGGGGGACCAACGTCTTTTGTGCAGCCTGGACCTTCTGCCCTGCAGAGGTCCGCGGTGACTCTCATGAGTTCCCGCTATGGTGATCCTCGGGGTGTGTCACACCCCTTTACACGTCTGCCTTCAGACGTTTCGGTTGCCTCCCGTCGTCCCACGTCGGGTGTTTTGGAGGATCGTGACCCTTCGCTGGTTAAGAGGGTCAGAGGTGCAGCCACTTTGCCGGTTCGTTCCCCTGTCGAACCGGCCAGTACGGGCAGTGAGCTTAGGGAGGCCCTCTCCTTACTCACTCAGGTTCTGTCGAAGAGCCTTCCCGTTGCTTCCAGCGAGTGGTTTCCAGGCGCCCCCTATGGCGCCGCCTCCCGGGATTGGAAACAGGCCGCTTTCTGATCCCCCTGGTGTTCCGACACCATGGGAGGCGTCGGCTGGTTTGCCCACGTTGGGCTATGTGTCTTCCGACTCAGGGGAAGAGTCAGACATGCTTGATGTCGAGAGCCGGCAGTCTTCGGACTTGGGGGCAGCTCTTGATTTCGTGTTTGGGTTCCTTCCGGATCTCAAACCATCTAACCAGTCGACAGTGTCAGCCAGGCCGCGATCATCGGTCGCGCGCCAACAGCCTATGGAGCAACCCGCTTCTGGGCATCTTCGACCGTGCCCGTCGGTACAGGTGGTTGAAGCATTTTCAGCCTTGGACTCTAAGCTAAGTTCCAAGGCTATGAAGGCTCCGTTCTTCACCAGGGTTGACACCTTATTGCCTCCGGTGCGTTATCGTTCCTACGATTCCGCCAATCTGTCGGTCTACCAGACTTTGACGGTTTTGGATCAGGACTCCAATTCCCTTGGGCTTTCCAAGTCCAAGTCTGCCGTCATTCCGATGACGACTCTGGAGTCCACATTGGGCTTATCGAGAGAGATGCTTGGTATGCTTTCTCTCTCTGATCACGTTGTCTCAGCTTTAGCTGCTTATCTGCCTCCAGATAAGTTTGACGAGATACAGGCTCCTTTGCGTGTGCTGTCTAAGGCGCTCATGCATCTTACTCACACGCATGCCTGTAACACGGCTAATCTGGAATTAGTTCGAAGGGACTCTGTGCTGGACACAGGCCGATCCCTTCCTGAGGAGCAGTGCGCTACTCTTCGATCTGCTTTTTTGGCAGGTCTGCAACTTTTCCATGGTTCTGTGTTGACGGTCCGGGATGACGTCCTACGTCATTCCAACGATCAGCTGCTGTTTCTTCAGCTTGATCAGCCTTCTAGGGTAGGCACGGGCCGTTCCAAGCCTAACAAGTACTCTCTGCTTCCTCTGTGAAGCAAAGGGGCTCATCCTTCTGCCACCGCTTCTACTTCTTACTCAAGGGGTAAGGGTAAGGGTAAGCGTCGGCAGTCTTGAGGGAAGTCCCAGGATTCTTCATTCAGTAGAGGAGGTGTTTTCTCCTCTCGCGAGCCTCGTCGGGGTTCGAAATGAAGGTCCTCACCTCGACTCGTCCCAGGTTGGAGGAAGGATAGCAGAGTTCGCAGACCGTTGGGCCACCATCACATCCGATCCTTGGATGTTAGATGTTGTTTGGTCCGGGCTGCGAATATCCTTCCGACGGCACCCCACTCTGTCCAGGGTGCCTCTTCCAACCACAGTTCCTTCAGACATTTTACGTCGGGAACTTTTGTCCACGGAGATAGACAATCTCCTGACAAAGGGGGCGATTGAGGTCATCAAGAACATTAGGTCAGTGGGTTTCTATTCCCGCCTGTTCTTGGTGCCGAAGAAGGACTGCCGACTCCGACCGGTTATCGATCTGAGTTTCCTGAACCTGTCTATCATTGCTCCCAAGTTCAGCATGGAGACTTTCAGGTCGGTCCTCCGTTCAATTCACCAGGGAGATTTCGCTTCCAGCTTCGACCTGCCAGACGCTTACTTTCACGTTCCGATCCATTGGGCGTTACGGAAGTATCTCAGGTTCGTTTTTCTGGGGCGAGTTTACCAGTTCATGGCCATGCCTTTCGGCCTCAACCTGGTTCCTTGGGCCTTCACCAGACTGATGTCGCATGTGATAGCTTTCCATCGCACACAGTCCAGGGTGACTACTTCGGCATATCTGGACGATATCCTCCAGGGGCATTCCAATGCTGCCTTACTGGAGTCGGATGTCGCCACTCTGTTGAGCTTGCTCACGACGCTAGGTTCCAGAGTCAACGAGGAGAAGTCGGACCTGGTCCGTTCTCAGTCGTTTTATCATCTGGGGATGGCTTTCCGCACACAATTCAATTTGGTGGCGGTTCCCCAGGCCAATGCTGTGATTCTCTCAGCTTTTGCTCCGACTCTGTCCCAGTCCACATCCGCGACGGCTCGGAGTATTCTCCGGCTAATCGGTCTCTGCTGTTCGGTGACGGATCTCATTCCTCTAGGTCGGCTGCGTGTCAGACCTCTCCAACACTTTCTGCTCAGTCGTTGGAGGCCGAATGTAGATTTTCTGGATCTGGTGCTTCAGTTTCCAGAATGTCTTTATCCTCACCTTCTCCTCTGGGCGGATGTCCAGTGGCTTTCGCATGGTGTTCCGTTGGACTTTCCCACGTCCGAATGCGTTCTGACGGCAGATGCCGGCGATCTCGGATGGGGTGCGACGGATCCTCTAGGTCTTTCCATTCACGGGATGTGGGACCAGGATCATGCAGCTCTACACATCAACCAGAAGGAGCTGCTTCTTGCTCTTCTGTGTTTCAGACAGTGGATCCGCCACCTGTCGAATCGCCTGGCCCTTCTGTTGTCCGACCATTCGACGGTGGTTGCTTACATTCGGAACCAGGGCGGCACGCACTCTGTTGCAATGTACGAATTGGCTTGGGATCTTATACTGCTCGCTCAGGATGTCCACGCCGGGGTGGCTGTTCGTCACATTCCCGGTCGCCTGAACGTACTAGCCGACTCCCTGTACCGTCGGGGCAGGGTCATTTCCACCAGGTGGATGCTCCACATGGCGGGTTCCATCGATCTCTTGTGACTCGTTGGAACCATCCAGTGGACACTTTCGTGTCCCCGTGTCCAGATGCTCTGGCTTTCGCCGTGGACGCTCTGGCCCTTCTTTGGGATGGTCTTGTCGGCTACGCCTTCCTACCGGTTCCGATTCCGCCTCAGGTTCTCACCCAGGTATGAACCTGCAGTCGTCGAATCCTTTAGATCACACCCGTCGCCTCTGTGGGTGTGGATCAATCTGCTCCGCTCTCTGTTAGCGGCGGTTCCGGCATGTCTCCCTCTACCTCGCGACTTTATTGGCCAAATTCGCCCGAGGAGGTTTTCAAGTTGGCCCGACTTCATTGTGCCTTCGCACATGTCTTTTATCGGGTCCTGTCTCCTCCGTAGTGGTTTTTCGAGATACGCAGTGGAGTTGCTTTTCTTCTTCAAGGAGTTTCTTCTTCAAGGAGGCACTCACTCCACTGGTTTAGCCTCTGTGGCTAAGTGGAAGGTTCTTCGGTCGATGGTGTGCGATCACTCTGTTGCTTCTGTCACTCCTTCTTGCGGAGTTTCTGGTATATGTTTGTTTCTGGGGGTCTCCAGCAATGGGTACATGTCCATGCTTCGGAGACATTTTTTCCTATGTGATACCGCATTGTTTCGACACTCATCCTTGCCTCTCCAAGCTTGTTCAGCTCTTTTCCTTGAAAAGGCCTAGGACTTTGCAGTTTACTCCAAGATGGTCACTTTCTTGGGCGCTGCTCTGCTTGGGGGTGTGTGTGGGGGGGGGGGGGGGGGGGGCGTTCACGCCTTTATCCTGGATGAATATGCGTTTTCCCACATGCCAGATCTCTCTTGCATCCATTTCTTGATGAACTTGTCTTGCTATTCGTGCAGCTTCCGCTCGTCTAGCTACTGGTGCTTGTATTACCAATTGTTTTTCTGCCACGAGGTGCGTGAATTGTCTTCCTCTTTTAATAACTCTGTCATGTTGTCGGATGACTGATGTTATACTGGCAGCCTTCTGGAGAAATGCTACATTCTCCTTTTATCTGCGACAGTTGCAGGAGCCGACAGAGAACCTTGGGGCCCTCTTTCTTCGGCTCAGGCTGTTGTCGATCCCAACCTTTCAGCTTTTTTCAGGGTCAGTTCGAGCTTTGTGCTGTTACTGCCCTTTTTCTGTCTGTCTGTGCGTCGCACTTCACCATACGCCTCATCTTTCATTTTCTTTTCTAATGTTTGTGATGCTATGGTTTGATAGGCCCAGGGATCTCTTCCTCTGTCCACGGTCCCAGTGCTATTGAGTTATGTGTGGGTTGGTTATGTGATTCCCTCCAGCCTTTTGTCTATTCAGCCTGTAGTAAACAATTGAGGTAGGTTGATAAGAAGTATAAATTTTATAGTAAATTTCCTTTCTTATTATACCTACCAAAATTGTTTACATGGAGGCCCTCCCGTCTTCTTATTCGGGTAAGAATCCTTCCTCCCCGCTGATCACATAACTCCTGTGTTGTTCGGAATCAAAAGAATGACGAATTGACGCATTGCGCACTGAGTTACGGAAGTCGTGGATTTGTACTATGGAAGAGCGTCCCATACTGGGTGTGCGCCGATGGTGCTCGACCCAGTTTTGGCTTATTTTTTCGTGGTGTTTTTACACCACTTTTCTTCCCCAAATCTTGGGAAAGATTTAAATAGAGAGTATTTTATCCGAGTTAGGTTCTTCCACTATAGTGCAAGCCTGTAGTAAACAATTTCGGTAGGTATAATAAGAAAGGAAATTTACTATAAAATTTATACTTCTATCTAATCTACTTTCTATGCAGACATGTTAAGTATCACAACATGTATTTCAGAGGATGGCTTACTATTTTCCAGAATAAATTTCTTTAAATAAGCTTCAGAAGTGGTAATTTTCAAAGAATCTCACTATTAAAATTGACTATTAGAATCTCCATATTTTTGCCCCGAAATCACACTTCATCATCTCCGCGGGAACTCCGGGAAGTGAAGCAGTGCCTGTTCACTGTGGTAAACAGGCTCTGTTTTGATGGTAAAATAGGACACAGTCACCAGTGCTTGGGAGGTGCAAACCCTCTCTAAAATGGGCAACATGACTTATTAACGCTCACCCCTGGTCTTGAGTTGATACTCCTGTTGTGGTCATGATTAGCCATTGTGCAAAAATATGTGACCTTAAACACCAATAAATAAATAACACACTTCATGAATTAAACAGGTCCGTTTCTATGCCACATCCCAGGCCTACCGAGGCTCAAAGCCTAAGTAGGCCTGGGATATGACGTTGAACTTTTTTCACATATCCTACTACTGATAATTTAGGAATGCAAGATAAAAATGTTCCAAAATTGCAAATAAGGTACATCATAAGTGCATGAATGCATAAGCTCACACCAGAAATAAAGCACTGGCATTTGTAAGCTTTTTAAGCAAGAGAAAGGTAATATAGTACTGATATGTATACCACTGAAAGTGGTATGCTTCAAGTGAACATTCTAGAACCAGCATTTTATTTCATCAAGCTCTCTTTCACTGGTAAAATAGGACCCAGTCACCAATGCGTGGGGTGGAAGTTCTCTAAAATGGCAATATGGGTATAAATGATTCGCTGGACTTGGCTTTATCCTCATGTTGCGGTCATGGGTAGTCACTGTGCAGATGTATGTGACCTTCAGCACCAATAAATAAATAAATTTCATTGAGCACTCTGATGATACACTGTTGAAAAAGTGTTGGAGAGCCCTTTCAAGCAGTGCAGTTCAAAATTGCAGACAAACAACACCCATGGTGGCACATTGGCACTGTGTGCTAAGGTGTACTGCACTTTGATGTTGCACATGATTTTAACCAATGCTAACCCTGCTTGTTTGGAGTTAGTATGTTGGGGAGTCTGACAGTTGCTCTCTGTTCTCTCCGGGTACTCCAGACTCCTCAACCTGTGAAACTGTCCGACATGAGGAAACCCTGGCTGTCGAAAGTGCCAAACTCCAATAATAATAATAATAAAAAAAAATAATATCCAAGTTTTTTCATTACTGCAAAGTAAAGTCGATCATGGTTCTCGTACAGTTAACAAACAGCTGATTTGAGTAGAAATATTTCTTTAACTCTCTGCACTCTGATGTCAAAATTCTGAAATTTCAAATAGCACATTTAGAGTACAGCCTACAATAAAGTGGAAACCTGGTCACGCTAATAATGTGCAATTTGGGCGATATTTGCATCACATTCATATCTGAATATCACGATATTTTATAGGAATAATGCGTCAGTTGGTCGTTGCTTGGCCTGACAAACACGCTAAGATGACGAAGCCTCAAAGAACAAGTTACAAAGAGAACAAAGGTACGTATTTAAAAACTACACATGATTAATAATTATTAACAGTAATCATTTCAGTTAAAAAAGCTAAAAGAATAAGTGAGGTCATATCAATGGTAAATAGTAAACAAACATAAACACTCACATAATTGTTAACAATGATCATTACAATGCAATTACAAAACAAACAAGTACACACAAAGACATGTTTTAATAAGCACAAACCTTAAAAAACAATACTGAAACTGAACACAGTATTTTCCAGTCAGTTCATCAGTTCATAGTGCTGGGTGGACGTATTCTTGCTTATGTGTATATAATTCTGTATAATTTTTAGCTCAACTTGACATAGTCAAGATAAGCTATTGCCATCACGCGTGCGGAAGTCTGTGAGTCGGTTAGTCTGTGAGTCTGTTCACATTTTCCTTTAGCTCGGGCTACACCCCGCAGTTCTTGTCTTATTGTCACGAAATTTCATATGCAGGTTTGGGGTCATGTCTAGATGAGAACGTCCCCTTTTGGTCGCGATCGGTCAACCGGTATGGCTGCCCGAGCCCAAAACCCGGAAACCATTAGCACAGTCTACAGGTCATATTTATGAAAAGATTTCATTGTAACTTGGTAGGATGCCTCTGTATAATGCCTAGATGAGAACGTCCCCTTTTGGGCATGATCTATCAACCGTGATGGCTGCCCAAGCCCGAAACCCAAAAACTTTTAGCACAGTCTACAGGTCATGTTTAATGTGGAGGGATTTCATTGTAACTTGGAAGGATGACTCCTTATGATGTCTAGATGAGAATTACCCCATTTGGGCATGATCTGCCAACCGTGATGACTGCCCGAGCCCAAAACCCGAAAACCTTTAGCACAGTCTACAGGTCATATTTTTGAGGAATTTCATTGTAACTTGGTGGGTTGACTTCATATAATGTCTACATGAGAAAGTCCCCTTTTGGACGTGATTGGGCAACTGTGACGGCTACAGGGGCCCGAAGCCCGAAAACCTTTAGCACAGTCTAGAGGTCATATTTATGAAGGGATTTCATTGTAACTTGGTAGGATGACGCCAAATAATGTCTAGATGAGAACGTCCCATTTTGATCGCGATCATTCAGCCTTGATGGGTGCCCGAGCCCAAAAACCTTTAGCATAGGCAAATTTATTTATTTATTTATTTATTGGTGTTTTAAGGCCACATATTTCTGCACAATAGCTAACCATGACCCTGGCAGTTTTACGGGTGGAGGAAGCCGGAGTACCCGGAGAGAACCACCGAGCAACGGCGAGCAACTGTCAGCTCCCCAACATACCAACTCCACACAAGCAGGGTTAGCATTGGTTGAAGACAGGTGCACCATCGACGTGCAGTACGCCTTAGTACACAGCGTCACCGTGCCCCCACGTGGGCAATGGGGGTGAAGTGGCTTGCCCAAGGACACAAGGCGATTGCCGCAGGTGGGATTCGAACCGAGGATCTCTCGGCTTGCAGCCTGCACCTCTACCTACTGAGCCACCGCGCCCCCTTAGCATAGGCAAAATGTCATATTTATGGAAGGATTTCATTGTAACCTGTTAGGTTGACTCCATATAGTGCCTAGATGATGACATCCCCTTTTGGTCATGATTGGTCAGCTGTGATGGCTACAAGTGCCCGAAGCCCGAAAACCTTGAGCACAGTCTACAGTCATATTTATGAAGGGATTTCATTGTAACTTCGTAGGATCACTCCAGATAATGCCCAGATGAGATTGTCCCCTTTGGTTGTGATCATTCGACCATGACGGCTGCCCGAAGCCCGAAAACCTTTAGCACAGTCTACAGGTCATATTTATGAAGGGATTTCATTGTAACTTGGTAGGTTGACTTCATATAAAGTCTAGACGAGAACGTCCCCTTTTGGACATGATTGGGCAACTGTGACGGCTAAAGGGGCACCAATCCCGAAAACCTTTAGCACAGTCTACAGGTCATATTTATAAAGGGATTTCATTGTAACTTGGTAGGATGACTCCAAATAATGTCTAGATGAGAACGTTCCATTTTGTTCGTGATCATTCAGCCTTTATGGGTACCCGAGCTCAAAAACATTTAGCATCGGCAAAAGGTCATATTTATAGAAGGATTTCATTGTAACCTGTTAGGTTGACTCCATATAATGCCTAGATGATGACATCCTCTTTTGGTCGTGGTTGGTCAACTGTGATGGCTACAGGTGCCCGAAGCCCAAAAATCTTGAGCACAGTCTACAGGTCATATTTAGGAAGGGATTTCATTGTAAATTCGTAGGATCACTCCAGATGATGTCCAGATGAGAATGTCCCCTTTTGGTTGCGATCATTCAACCATGATGGCTGCCCGAGCCTAAAGCCTGAAAACCTTTAGCACAGCCTTCAGGTCAAATTTATGAAGGGATTTCATTGTAACTTGGTAGGTTGACTTCATATAATGTCTAGATGAGAACATCCCCTTTTGGACACCATTAGGCAACTGTGACGGTGATGTCTAGATGAGAACGTCCCATTTTGGTCGCGATCATTCAGCCTTGATGGCTGCCCGAGCCCAAAACCTTTAGCATAGTCTATTGGTCATATTTATGGAACGACTTCATTGTAACCCGCAAGTTTGACTCCATATAATGCCTAGATGATGACATCCCCTTTTGGTCGTGATTGGTCAGCAGTGACGGCTTCAGGGGCCCAAAGCCCAAAAACCTTGAGCACAGTCTACAGGTCATATTTATGAAGGGATTTCATTGTAACTAAGTAGGATCATTCCAGATGAGAATGTCCCCTTTTGGTTGCGATCATTCAACCATGATAGCTGCCAGAGCCCAAAGCCCAAAAACCTTTAGCACAGTCTACAGGTCATATTTATGAAGGGATTTCATTGTAACTTGGTAGGTTGACTTCATATAATGTCTAGATGAGAACGTCCCCTTTGGACGCAATTGGGAAACTGACGGCTACAGGGGCCCGAAGCCCGAAAACCTTTAGCACAGTCTACAGGCCATATTTATGAAGGGATTTCAATGTAACTTGATAGGATGACTCGTTTTGGAATAATTTCACTGTAACTTGGTAACTTTCGTTGATATATGTTAACTGTGAGGGCCACATACATTAACTGTGAGGTCATATTAACCCACCCCTCATCTCTTTAGTACAGTGTACACCTCATATTATTATTATTATTTTTATCAAAAACATAGCATACAGTGAACAGAAATGAACATATTCCCAATTATCACAATTCTTGTCTTATTTCATAATCCTTTCATAAACATTGAACATTATCTTTTTCATCAAACACAACACACAAGTTAAGCTACAGTGTCATTGACACTTTCATTGAATATTACGAAGGATTATGAAGGATATTTTCCACTGTGAAATTTAATTCAAACAAATATGTAAGTACTTCATATTTTGTTAAAAAAATTTGTAATAGATATTTTTTAAAATGTGTCCGTCCCCATGGGAACCCGGGAAGTGAAGCAGTGCTTGTTTACTGTGGTAAACCAGCTCTGTTTCACTAGTAAAATAGGACACAGTCACTAATGCTTGGTGTGCGAGTCCTCTAAAATAGGCAACATGGGGGATAAACGAATGACTGACCTTGACTTTATCTCCAATGTTGTGGTCATGATTAGCCATTGTACAAAAGTATGTGACCTTAAACACCAATAAAAAAATAAATAAATTAAAATGTGTCTAAAATATATCACACACATATTAATAATACAACTAAACTAATTTTGCTTTCACAAATATTTCTATTTCATTTTACATCACCCCAATTTATGCTTGATATCATCATTATCGAACGTGAAAGGAAGGCTCCCCCCTCTCCCTTTGACTTTAAAGATTGAGAGCTTTTTATTTATAAAAGTTAAAACCGCAATTATGTAAACACACTCTTGAGGATACTCCTGAAGCTGGGTAGGCCAAGGGAATTCCGAGCTTTAATTGCACCGACATCATCGAATACATTGTCTACGTCAATTCGTTTAACATAAAAAACTTTGCATGACTCAAATCATTCATATTATTATAAGTATTCGCTCCTCTTCTTTTCATCCCAAAAATTATGAACGATAGTTATGAAAATATCGTGCCATGTGCGCATTTGTCTTGCGATATTTGCCACAACTTGTTGAAAATATCGCATTAATGCTATAGGAATAGCACCAAAATAAGGCGCTAATATGGCATCATTAAGAAAAGAATATTGCCTAACGGTATACTTTGTTATAGGCTGTACTGTACCCAAAATGCAACTAGGAATTGAACCAATTCAGCCTTGTTTGACAGAGCACAGTGAGCTCTATCAAACAAGGTTCAATAGATTAAATTTCTTGTTGCATTATGGGAAAAAACTGAAGCTTTAAATTTTGATATTTTGACAGTATACTCTGAGTGTTAAAAGCTAGTTATGCAGGTGAACGAAAAATCTGTTGTCCTTTTTCAGTTCAGACGAATGACCGCTGAATGAAATGATCCTTCGCCCGATTTGTACAGGCCTCAGCTGTCTGTATTCAAACAGCACAGGTATTCCTTAAGGGTTGGCCAGTATTGATTGAAATTCCAGTTTTGATACCACTATTTTCTCAAACTGTTATATCAGTTCAATATTTTGAATTGGACCATGCCTGATTGGGAATGAGTATAATTTTCAGTTCCGGATTCACCAATGTAGATTATGTGGGAGGACTGGTTCAAACCATTATGTGGGAAGCCCTGTCTGGAAGTTGATCTGATGTTTAATAGAGTTCAAATTTATACCTCTATTTATTTATTTATTGGTGTGTTCATATATTTCTTTACAATAGCCAATTGTGACCGCAATATGGATATAAAGTCAAATCCAGCCATTCGTTTATACCCATGTTGCCCATTTTAGCTTCCACCTCAGGCATTGGGGCCCGGGTCCTATTTTACCAGTAAAACAATGTTTACTATTTCACTTCCCAGGGTTCCCATGGGGGAATTTATATTTCTATCATCAACAGTTTGACGATTGAATTATTGATGACAACATGCTTCCAGAGGTATAAATTTGAATTTACAGTTTACACCTCTTAATCTTAAAGCATCGTCATCAATAAACTTGCCCACACAAAGGGGACCACCTCAAAATTTTCGAAACTTTTGAAACACTTCTTTCTGGTGCAAAATGAAATGTGATCAGTCAGTAGTCAATCAATTCATGGCAGAGTAAGAATCAAAAGCAATGTTTGAAAATTTTGTGAGAGGCCCTTCGATGTGGGAAGCCTGACTAGCCAAGCAGCATAATTTGAGCTTAGGTAAATAAATACATTGGCAATTTTCAACAAATTAACTGGTAGAGTTCTAAATTCCTTTTCAATGGTCATTTGTAATGCAAGTATTTTTTTCAAAGATATCCCACTACTAGCAAAAGGAACCTTTAATTTCACAACATGTTGCTCATAAATAATTGTTTTATTGCAATTTAATGGAGAGTGCCAGTTGGCGCTCTCCAATAAATTGTAACAAAGCAATTTTATATTTTTCTTCCACTGCTGAGCCAACAACAAATTATTGCGAACAGTGTAAAGCCACTACAGAGGCTTTGAGCACTTCTCAGTAAATTCTGATAGTGGCTTTTAGCACTCAACCAGTTAATAGAACTTGTTTGTTCCTATATACATTTGTTCGATTCCCCAATCAGTTTTGTGATTATGTTGCAAATGCCTTTTTATACCCTCCTTCAAACTAAGTTCCGGGGGAGGGTGGGGGGGGGGGGGGGGGGGGGGTTATATAGGAATTACTTTGTCTGTCTGTGCAAATTGTGTCCGACTCAGAACTTTTGATGGTCTTGAAGGATATTAATGATATTTGGTATTAATGTTGCCCACTACCAGAGGGTGTGTCTCGAATAAGGTTGGAATGCCTGCCTACAAAGTCATGGTCACAGATTTAGTTCAAGTCACATATCCATATCCAAATATGCACAGGTCTTATCCAGCTCAGACCTTTTGCTGGCCTTGAAGGATATTAATGATACTTGGTATTAATATTGCCCACCACCAGAGGGTGTGTTGTGAATAAGGTTGGAATGCCTGTCTACAAAGCCAAGGTCACAGACTTAGTTCAAGTTCACATATCCATATCCAAATATACACAAGTCGTGTCTGGCTCAGTACTTTTCATAGCCCTGAAGGATATTAATGATACTTGGTGTGTGTCACGAACTAGAGGGTGTGTCGCGAATTAGGTTGGTTGGAATACCTATCTACAAGGTCAAGGTTACAGACTTAGTTCAAGTTTACATACCCCCACATCCAACTATTACAAGTTGTATCCGGCTCAGAACTTTTGATGGCCTTGAAGGATATTAAGGATACTTAGTATTATTGTTCCCCACTATTAGAGAGTGTGTCGCGGAGGGTATTCTTGGTCTCAAGTTGGGACAGGTCTCATCAAGTTTACCCCCACATCCAAATCCAACTATTACAAGTTGTATCTGGCTCAGAACTTTTGATGGCCTTCGAGAATATTATTGATACTTGGTATTATTGTTGCCCACTATCAGAGAGTGTGTATTCTTGGTTCCAAGTTGGGACTGGCCTCACCTAATTAGATATGAAGTATTTTTATGTGTACCCATACTATGTATGGTACACATAATGCCGGCATCCGGGGTTACCATCCGTCGTTCGTCCATCCTTTGTCCATCCGTCTGTCCGTCCGTCCATCTGTCCGTCCATCCATCCGTCCGTCTGTCCGTCCGCCCGGCGTCCGTAACCATTTTGTTGGCATTCAATAACTTGAAAAATATTGCTTGGATTGTCAAGTTACTTTATATTTGTGTTCAGGTTACTGATGTGCCGAGCTGTATAGTTTTTGGTGTAAATCAGATAATTTGATCCTGATATATTAACCCTTTATCCTTCAAATTGAAAATTCCTCCAATCCCTTTGGCATTCGATAACTTGAAAAGTATTGCTTGGATTGTCTAGTTACTTTATATTTGTGTTCAGGTTACTGATTTGCCGAGCTGTATAGTTTTTGGTGTAAATCTGATGATTTGATCCCGAGATATTAACCCTTTATCCTTCAAATTGAAAATTCCTCCAATCCCTTTGGCATTCGATAACTTGAAAAATATTGCTTGGATTGTCAGGTTACTTTATATTTGTATTCAGGTTACTGATGTGCCGAGCTGTATAGTTTTTGGTGTAAATCTGTTATTTTGATCCTGAGATATTAACCCTTTATCCTTCAAATTGAAAATTACTCCAATCCCTTTGGCATTCGATAACTTGAAAAATATTGCTTGGATTGTCAAGTTACTTTATATTTGTGTTCAGGTTACTGATGTGCCGAGCTGTATAGTTTTTGGTGTAAATCTGATAATTTAATCTTGAGATATTAACCCTTTAAACCTTCAAATTGAAAATTACTCCAATCCCTTTGGCATTCGATAACTTGAAAAATATTGCTTGGATTGTCAAGTTACTTTATATTTGTGTTCAGGTTACTGATGTGCCGAGCTGTATAGTTTTTGGTGTAAATCGGATAATTTGAACCTGAGATATTAACCCAATATCCTTCAAATTGAAAATTCCTTCAATCCCTTTGCCTTGAGATAACTCAAAAAATATCAATCCGATTGTTTTGTTACTTTATATATTTATAAAGGCTACTGATGTGCTGTGCTGTTTTGTTTTTTATGTAAATCTGATAATTTGATCCGGAGATATTAACCCTTTATCCATCAAATTAGACACTCCTCCAATCCATTTCTATATGTACCCATACCTTGTATGGTGTACATAATGTCGGCATCCGTGGTGGCCCTCCATCATACAGCTTTCTACTACTTGCGCGTATGGGTACACATCTGACGATTTCATCGGCCTATTTTTATAATTGCAGTTGTATGTTTTCCTGCTAATTCGTTGCATTAATGTAGCAACCACAAAGTCCTTTTTTCTGCCTTCTTCTGTTGAAAAGTGGGAGCTGAATAAAACACCTCACAAGAAACCCATGGTTCTGAAAAGGGGCAGTTTACGATTTGGTTGGAAGGGCATATATTTTGTCAAGAATCTGAGAATGGTTTCACGCAAAGATTCACACCACAAAACCAGCGAGAATCCATGTAGATTCTCTCTGCACCTTTGCTAGGATTCAAGTGAAAAGAATTGAGTCAATTTAACCCTTTACCTAACATAGTGGCAGCAAATTAACCAATACAAGGCTAACATGATCTCAAATACCCTGACACTTTGTCCAAAAATTGTACGAATATGGCTGTCATTGGACCTGGCTCAATGAGCCGTTTCCAATGACATCTATATTTGTAAGGTTTTATTGGTAAATATTGTTTATTAGCTCAACTTTGGCGAAGCCAAATTTGAGCTTATGCCATGGCCAGTCGTCCGTCTGTCCATCAACAATTCAATACGGCTCGGGCTAGAGGCCGTATTTATGAACCGATCTTTACGAAACTTCTTCTTGGGTACCTTTGTTATGACCGTGGGACAAGAACGAGTGTTTTTGGGTCCGATCCGAAATTCAAGTTGGCCTCTGGCAGCCATTTTGTACAGACTTAGGTGAAATCCGATTTTTGCGCAGAACTTCCATATGAAAGCGCTGATTTGAATAATTGTTTGTATGAATGTTTAGTACCATGGGATACATCACATATAATACGGTTTTTTTTCTCGTACGTAAATTATGCAAATTAGACTAACTTTGATGTATTTAGTGTTACTTTCAGCACTGTAAGTGCAAATGCCAATACGGCTTGGGCTAGAGGCCGTATTTATAAACCGATCTTTACGAAACTTCTTGGGTACCTTTGGTATCACCGCGGGACGAGAACGAGTGTTTTTTGGGTGCGGTCCGAAATTCAAGATGGCCGATGGCAGCCATTTTGTACAAAATTAGGTGCAATCAGATTTTTGCACAGAACTTCCATATGAAAGCGCTGATTTGAAAAAAAATTTGTGTGAATGTTTAGTACCATGGGATACATCACATATAATACGGGTTTTTTTTCTCGTGCAGAAATTATGCAAATTAGATGAACTTTGATTTTTTCAGTGCTACTTACACACAGTAAGTACACATGTCAATACGGCTCGGGCTAGCGGCTGTGTTTATCAACCAATCTTCATGAAACTTCTTGGGTACCTCTGTTATCACCTTGGGACGAGAACAAGTGTTTCTGAGTGCGGTCCAAAATTCTAGATGGCTGCCAGTGACCATTTTGTACCGAAATTAGGTCTAATCAGTTTTTTGTACACAACTTCTATACGGCTCAGGCTAGAGGCTTATTTATGAACCGATCTTTACGAAACTTCTTGGGTACCTTTGTTATCAACGTGGGATGAGAACGGGTGTTTTGGGTGTGGTCCGAAATTCAAGATGGCTATCAGCAGCCATTTTGTACCAAAATTAGTGCAATCAGTCTTTTGTACAGAACTTCTGTATGAAAGTTCTGATTTGAATAAATTTTTGTATGAATGTTTAGTAAAATGGAATACATCACATAAAGTATGGGTTTTTTTCTCGTGCAGAAATTATGCAAATTAGATGAATTTTGATTTATTTAGTGCTACTTGTACACTGTTAGTGCACATGTCAATAAGGCTCGGGCTAGAGGCTGTATTTATCAACCGATCTTCTCGAAACTTCTTGGGTACCTTTGTTATCACCTTGGGACGAGAACGAGTGTTTCTGAGTGCGGTCCAAAATTCAAGATGGCTGCCAGTGGCCATTTTGTACCGAAATTAGGTCCAATCAGTTTTTTTCTCACAACTTCTATACAGCTCGTATTTATGAACTGATCTTCACGAAACTTCTTGGGTACCTTTGTTTTCACCTTGGGACAGGAATGAGTGTGTTTTGGGGTGCCTTTGTTATCACTGTGCTATGAGAACAAATATTTGGGAGTTCAGTCAGACCCACTCTGGGACTCAAAGATTTCTTTTCTAGTTTAGTATCTGACTGTCACCCACCTTCACAATACTTTACCTATACATTTGTTACAGGCTACGGTCAGTATTTATGTACAGACCATTACAATACTTTATATGTACCTTTATTATCAGGTCATTACCTAGATGTTTGTCATTGCTGTGTCACATACTATACATGTACATGTCTTGACAAGTTGAGCTACAGTGTCATTGACACTTTCATTTTTTTTTAAATTATCGAATTCAGTTTATATTTAAAAAAATGAAAAGCTGTGTTGGGTAAAGGGTTAACATGTGTTAATAGTATACAAGAGGGGTTCAACCATGGTGACCTCATGGGATCCTTGGACACTCATAGCAAGTATAGATTCTCGCAAACATTTTTTGCGAGAATCCAAATGTATTCTCCCAAATTTTGATGAAATATAAGCCCTGGTTGGTGCAGTAAATTGGTACTGCTGAGGCATGGTTACTGAACTAAACATTTGGTACACCACCCAGCTTTATATCCCATCTAATAATAAAAATGTAAGAATTTAATTTACATTAATTTAATTTCCTTCCTGTGGAATCCTGGGAAGTAAAGCAATTCAGTTTTACTGGTAAAATAGGACCCGGTAACCAATGCCTGGGATGGATGTTCTCTAAAGTGGGCAACATTGGTTTGAATGATTGGTTAAACTTGAGTTTATCCTTGTGTTGGAGTCATTATGTAGCCATAGATGGTGAAATTGGCAGTAAATACCAATAAATAGATAAACATGTTGTTGGCACACTCAAAATATTTTTTTCCTAAATAACTAAAGTCTCAATTTTTGCTTCCAATGCCCAACACTTCAAATTGAGTTCAATTAGCTTGTTATGCCCCAACCTCCGAAAGGCAAGATCCGGGGGTATCTAGTGGAAACCGCCGCTCGTCTGTCTGTACAAACATTGTGGATTGTAATTTCAAAGCCATTGGTCGGATTTGGATCTTCTTTGGTATGCTGATAGACCTGCACAGGGGGACAGATATGCACAAAGAACGGGTTACATCACGATAATTTTTCCCAGAGTTATGGCCCTTTTTCACTCTTTCGACTTAAAAAAATTTTCTCGACCTCTGTTTTGCATTCACTGCATGTTAGATTTAAAAACTGCTTATTTGATCAAATCTTCATATTAGGGGTTACTTGTGGATGACTAGACAATGCTTCAATTCGATTTGATACAGCTAGCCAATTCAATATGGCTGCCATGGTGTTATGACACCATCGGGGGCATATGCCATGCTTCGCGTTGATCTGGCTCAAGTGAGGGATGTTTTGGAGAAAAATGTGGAATTTAACAAATGAATGGCAGTGTTTGTTTAAAGCTCTGGATGGATTTGACCAGTATATTGCACACAGTGGGAGTGCGGTGTCTCAGTGGTTACAGCATTGAACTTCAAAACGAAAGGTTCATTGTTCGATCCCCGCCAGGGGTAACTGCATTGTGTCCTTGACCAAGGCCCTTAATCCTGATTGTCTATGTGAGGGCATGGTGTCACTGTGTACCAAGGCGTACTGCATGTTGATGATGCACTTGTCTTCAAGCAATGCTAACCCTGCTTGTGTGGAGTTAGTACATTGGGGAGTCTGGCAGTGGCTCAGTGTTGTTCGGTGGTTATCTCCAGGTACTTCTGCCTCCTCCACCTGTAAAACTGTCTGACACAAGGTGACCCTGGTTGTCGAAAGTGTCATTAAACCTCAGTAAATAAATAAATAAATTGCATGCAGCACCATGATCACAAAAGCAGACAGAGAATTCCAACTGAATCATGAAACTGAAAACAATACTATAAAACTTTTACAATTGTATTCCCTAGAATTGTATTTGCTAGTTATGACGACTTTAAATGAGTTGAAATGAACTATTACAGGCTTCCCACAGACCTTAAAAACCCTTGAATTTGAAAATCAATTTTTGAGGCCTGGAAGTCAGTGAATTTCCCCCAAACTCCAAAAGTGGCCTGGAAAATCCTTTAAAAAGATCTTTCATAATATAAAAACCTTTTTAGCTCACCTGAGCGAAGCTCAAGGGGAGCTTTACTAATCACTTTCCGTCCGCCGTCATCCATCCATCTGGCGTTACATTATCGACTTCTTCTCACAAACTGCTCAACTAAATTGAACCAAATCTGGCGTGCATGTTCCCTGTCATATGTCAATTCAAGTTTGTTCAAATCAAGTTGACCCGCCCCTTGGTAGGGCCACGTCCAAAAAGTGAGCCTAAATCTTAAAAAATCTTAATGATGAACCAGCAGTAGCAGAAACTTGATATTAGGTGTGCAGCTTCCTTTTGAGGTGTAGACACAGATTTGTTCAAGAGAAGTTCTAGGGGCTATATTTGCCATCGTTATGGGAGGGGCATGAATTTTTGCCCCAACCAAAATTTCTATGTTCCAAACTGAGAGGCTGATTTGAACCAAATTTGACATGAGGTTTTATTGGGACATATGTAGTTAATTTATGCCAAAAAAATTTTTTCCTGTCACCCCATGGGAACGCAGAAGCTAAAAATAGAAACAAATTAAAACGCCCATATCTCCAGAACTACACGGTGCTGAGAATTCTTATTTGGTGTGAGGCTTCCTTAGGACCAACAGAATGGAATGGTAAAAAAATTGCTATCGGTTTTATCATGGGGTAATTTTTGGGGACTTTGAAAAAGTGCTGAGTCAGTATTTCTTATCAACCTACCTTACAATTGTTTACTACAGGCTTGCACTACAGCGGAAGACCCTAACTCGGATAAAATACTCCCTATTTTAATCTTTCCCAAGAGATGTGGGAAAGAAAAGTGGTGTAAAAAACACCACGAAAAAATAAGCCAAAACTGGGCCGAGCGCCATCGGCGCACACCCAGTATGGGACGCTGTTCCCTTAGTACAAATCCACGACTTCCGTTAACCAATGTGCAGTGCATCATCAATTCATCATTCTTTTTTTTTGTCCGCACACGTGGAGGATGTGTGGCCATTTTTGCTCTACGAAAAAGTGATAATTCAACTCGTCGATAATGGTTTTCCTGTGACTGGATTATGGAGCTGAAGATCGTATAATAACAGGACTGTGTTTTATATATTCTCGTTAATATTTTCAACCACATTCTCATTGTATATTATTTATTATTCCGTTTTTGCGAATGTTTTTTCGACATCGTGTCAACGCGGTTCGACAATGAAATTTTTCAGTTGATAAATTTAATTTGTTATTGGAGTTAGGTGTCAATGAGGGACTGTCTGGACAGGATTTCTTCACTCTGTTGAGGGCTGAATTTGGAGTTAGGTGTCAATGAGGGACTGTCTGGACAGGATTTCTTCACTCTGTTGAGGGCTGAATTTCTGTTTTTTCAGTCCCTGTCGGCCATCTGGGTTCTGTTGTGTACCCACCGTTTTTTTTTTCTGCCACCTTCTCTCGTAGTTGAGGGTGTTCTACTTTCTGTATCTGTTGAGCTCACCTTTTTCTTCTACTGCTCTCACCTCTGTTATTTCCAGTTCGGTTCCTTTAGGGCAATTCCTTTTGCCCTCGCCTCGGTGCGTTCTCGTGGCTGTTTCTTCTGCACCCACGGGTGGTGTGGAACGCTGTCGTTTTGGGGCCTCCCGACTCGACCACGTCTGGTGTGAGTTATACCCCCTCCGTGGGGGATGTGCAGCTCCTCCCGCACCAGCGGGGGTGGGGAACGCTGTCGTTTCGGGGCCTCCCGACTCGACCACGTCTGGTGAGAATTTCCCCCCCTCCGTGGGGGATGTGCAGCTCCTCCCGCACCAGCGGGGGGTGGGGAACGCTGTTGTTTTGGGGCCTCCCGACTCGACCATGTCTGGTGAGAGTTATTCCCCTTGCGTGGGGGATGTGCAGTTTTTTTACCATGGTGGATACTGCGGGAGCTGTTGGATTTCTGGTGAAGAGATGCCTGGTTCCGGGACTATGCGCCCTCTCCAGTCGACATCTGAGGCTGTCACTAGGGTTGTGACTCCTCCTTTGGAGGCCGAGCTAGGTGTCTCTCCCCTTTTCCGCCAGTTCCAACAGCTCCCGTGGTATCTGCTGCTACTGCTGTTCCGTCTACAACGTCATCGGGCACTGTTTTAGCTGGCCTCGGCTTATCCCTGCAAGGGTCTGCAGGGATGTCTGTAGTGTGGTTGTGGGGTATCGGCCTCAGCCTTCCCCGACTTCATCTCGGCGAAGTCGGACGTGGCTACCGACTGAATCCCCTGCTGTGTCCTCTCAGCCGTTGAGCACAGCAGTTTTATACCTGCAGTGGTCTGCAGCAGAGTCTGGTAGTGTAGATGTTGAGGTATTGGCCTCAGCCTTCCCTGACTTCAACTCGGCGAAGTTGGAAGTGGCTGCCGGCCGGACCCTCTACTGTGGTCTCTGCGCCGTCGAGTACCACAGTTTTGTCATTGGCATTTTCCGTCCACTCATTCTGGTCACACGGCCAGTTTTGCGGGACCAACACCTGTGCAGCCTGGACCTTCTGCCCCGCAGAGATCCGTGGCAACTCTCCTGAGTTCCCGCTGTGTTGATCCTCGGGATGTGTCGTACCCCTATACACGTCTGCCATCAGATGTTTCGGCTCCCACCCGTCGCCCCGCTTCGGGTATATTGGAGGATCGTGACCCTTCATGGTTAAGAGGGTGAGGTGTGAAGCCACTTTGCTGGTTCGTCCCCATGTCGAACCGGCTGGTACGGGCAGTGAGCTTAGGGAGGCCCTCTCCTTACTCACTCAGGTTCTGTCCAAGAGCCTTCCCGTTGCTTCCAGCGAGGCAGCGAGTGGTTTCCAGGCGCCCCCTATGGCACCGCCTCCCGGGATTGGAAACAGGCCGCTTTCTGATCGCCCTGGTGCCTACACCATGGGAGGCGTAGGCTGGTTTGCCCACGATGGGCTATGTGTCTTCTGACTCCGGGGAGGAGTCAGACATCTTTGATGTCGAGAGCCTGCAGTCTTCTGACTTGGGGGCAGCTCTTCACTTTGTGTTTGGGTTCCTTCCGGATCTCCAACCATCAAACCAGCTGACAGTGTCAGCCAGGCCGCGATCATCGGTCGCGCGCCTACAGCCTGTGGAGCAACCTGCTTCTGGGCGTCTTCGACCGTGCCAGGTGGTTGAAGCATTTTCAGCCTTGGACTCGAAGCTGAGTTCCAAGGCTATGAAGGCTCTGTTCTTTACCAGGGTTGACACCTTTTTGCCTCCGGTGCGTTATCGTAACTACGATTTCGCCAATCCGTCAGTCTGCCTTTGACGGTTTTGGATCAGGACTCCAATTCCCTCGGGCTTTTCAAGCCCAAATCTGCCGTCATTCCTCAGGAGTCCATGTTGGGCTTATCGAGAGGAATGCTGGGTATGCTTTCTCTCTCCGATCACGTCGTCTCTGCCTTAGCTGCCTATCTGCCTCCAGATAGGTTTGACGATCTACAGGCTCCTTTGCGTGTGCTGTCCAAGGCGCTCATGCATCTTACTCACACGCATGCCTATGACACGGCTATTTTGGAACTAGTTCGAAGGAACTTTGTGCTGGACACAGGCCGATCCCTTCCTGGGGGCAGGGCGCTGCTCTTCGATCTGCTTCTTTGGTGGGTCCGCTACTGTTCCATAGGTTCTGTGTCGACGGTCCGGGATGATGTCATACGTCATTCCAAAGATCAGCTGCTGCTTCGTCAGCTTGATCAGCCTTCTAGGGGAGGCAGGGACCATTCAAAGCCTAACAAGTGCCCTTCTGCTTCCTCTGCGAAACAAAGGGCTGATCCTTCTGCCGCCGCTTCTACTTCTTACTCACGGGGTAAGGGTAAGCGTCGGCAGGCTAGAGGGAAGTCTCAGGATTCTTCATTCAGTAGAGGAGGTGGTTTCTCCTCTCGTGGGCCTCGTCGGGGCTCGAACTGAAGGTCCTCACCTCGATTCGTCCTAAGTTGGAGGAAGGATAGCAGAGTTCGCGGACCGTTGGGCCACCATCACATTCGATCCTTGGGTGTTAGATGTTGTTTGGTCCGGGCTGCAAATATCCTTCCGAAGGCACCCCACTCTGTGCAGAGTGCCTCTTCCAAGTGCAGAGTGCCTCTTCCAACCACAGTTCCTTCAGATGTTTTACGTCGGGAGCTTTTGTCCATGGAGATAGACAATCCCCTGGCCAAGGGGGCGTTCGAGGTGGTCAAGAACATTCAGTCAGTGGGGTTTTATTCCCGCCTGTTCTTGGTGCCGAAGAAGGACGGCAGATTCCGACCGGTTATCGATCTGAGTATCCTGAACCAGTCTATCATTGCTCCCAAGTTCAGCATGGAGACTTTCAGGTCGGTCCGCCGTTCCATTCACCAGGGAGATTTCGCTTCCAGCATCGACCTGCGACACGCTTACCTTCACGCTCCGATTCAGCGGGTGTCGCGGAAGTATCTCAGGTTCGCTTTTGTGGGGCGAGTTTACCAGTTGAAGGCCATGCCTTTCAGCCTCAACCTGGCTCCTTGTACCTTCACCCGACTGATGTTGCATGTGATAGCCTTCCATCGTACACTGTCCAGGGTGACTACTTCGACATATCTAGTCGATATCCTCCAGAGGCATTCCAATGCTGCCTTACTGGAGTTGGATGTCGACACTCTGTTGAGCTTGCACGCCGCTAGGATTCAATGAGGAGAAGTCGGATCTGGTCCCTCCATCGTTTTGTCATCTGGGGATGGCCTTCCGCACTCAGTTCAATACAGTGGCGGTTCCCCAGGCCAGGGCTGTGATTCTCTCAGCTTTTGGTCTGACTCTGTCTCCCAGTCCACATCCGTGACAGCACGGGGTATTCTCCGGCTGCTCGGTCTCTGCGGTTCGGTGACGATCTCATTCCTCTAGGTCGGCTGCATGTCAGACCTCTCCAACACTTTCTGCTCAGTCGTTGGAGGCCGAATGTCGATTCTCTGGATTTGATGCGTCATTTACCAGAATCTCTTCACCCTCACCTTCTCCACTGGACGAATGTTCAGTGAATCACGCAGGGTGTCCCGTTGGACTTACCCACGTCCGATCGCGTTCAGACGGCAGATGCCAGCGATCTTGGATGGGGTGCGACGTTGGATCCTCTAGGTCTTTCACTTCACGGGATGTGGGACCAGGATCGGGCATCTCTACACATCAACCAGAAGTAGCTTCTTGCATCTGAGTTTCCGGCAGTGGATCCCTCACCTGTCGAATCATCAGGTCCTTCTGTTGTTCGACAGTGGTTGCTTCATTCGGAACCAGGGCGGCACGCACTCGGTTCCAATGTACTAATTGGCTCGGGATCTTCTACTGCTCGCTCAGGATGTCAACGCTGGGGTGGTTGTTCGTCACATTTCCAGTCGTCTGAACGTCCTAGCCGACTCCCTCTCCCGACGGGGCAGGTTCTTTTCCACCGAGTGGATGCTCCACATGGCGGTGTTCCATCAATCTCTTTGCGACTTCTTGGAACCATCAGGTGGACACTTTCGTGTCCCCGTGTCCAGATGCTCTGGCTTTCGCCGTGGATGCTCTGGCCCTCCTTTGGGACGGTCTTGTCGGCTATGCCTTCCTGCTGGTTCTGATTCCGCCTCAGGTTCTAGCCCAGATATGAACCTGCAGTCATCGAATCCTTTCGATCACACCCCTGTCGCCTCGGTGGGTGTGGATCAATCTGCTCCGCTCTCTGTTAGCGGCGGTTCTGGCATGTCTCCCTCTACGTCGCGACTTTCTTTGCCAAAGTCGCCCGAGGAGGTTTCAAGTTGACCCGACTTCATTGTGCCTTCGCGCATGTCTTTATCGGGTCTTGTCTCCTCCGTAGTGGTTTTTAACGACAAGCAGTGGAGTTGCTTTTCTTCTTCAAGGAAGCACTCACTCCACTGGTTTAGCCTCTGTGGCTAAGTAGAAGGTTCTTCTGTCGATGGTGTACGATCACTCTGTTGCTTCTGTCATTCCTTCGATCACACCGCTTGCAGAGTTTCTGGTATATGTTTGTTTCTGGGGGTCTCCAGCAATGGGTACAAGTCCATGCTTCGGAGACCTTATTCATATGTGGTACCGCATTGTTTCGACACTCATCCTTGCTTGTTAAGCTCTTTTCCTTGAAAAGGCCAAGGACTTTGCAGTTTACTCCAAGATGGACACTTTCTTGGGCGCTGCTCTGCTTGGGGGGGGGGGGGGGGGGGGGGGGAGGAAGGGGGCGTTCGCACCTTTATCCTGGATGGATATGCGTTTTCTCACATGCCAGATCTCTCCTACATCCATTTCTCGATGGATTTGTCTATTCGTGCAGCTTCCGCTCGTCTAGCTACTGGTGATTGTATTACCAATCGTTTTTTTCTGCCACGAGGTGCGTGCATTGTCTTCCTCTTTTACTAAGTCTGTCATGTTGTCGGATGTTATACTGGCAGCCTACTGGAGAAATGCTGCCTTCTCCTTTTATCTGCGACAGTTGCAGGAGCCGACAGAGGACCTTTGTCCTACGGGCCCTCTTACTTCGGCTCAGGCTGTTGTCTATCCCAGCCATTCAACTTTTCTGTCTGTGCGTCGCACTTCACCATACGCCTCTTCTTTCATTGTCTTTTACTTATGCTTGTGATGCTATGGTTTGATAGGCCTAGGGATCTCTTCCTCTGTCCACGGTTCCAATGCAATTGAGTTATGTGTGGGTTGGTTATGTGATTCCCTCCAGCCTATTGTCTATTCAGCCTGTAGTAAGCAATTGTAATGTAGGTTGATAAGAAATATAAATTTTATAGTAAATTTCCTTTCTTATTATACCTACCACATTTGTTTACATGGAGGCCCTCCCGTCTTCTTATTCGGGTAAGAATCCGTCCTCCCCGCTGATCACATAATTCTTATGTTGGCGGACTCAAAAGAACGATGAATTGATGATGCACTGCTCATTGGTTAACGGACTTCGTGGATTTGTACTAAGGGAAGAGCGTCCCATACTGGGTGTGCGCCGATGGCGCTCGGCCCAGTTTTGGCTTATTTTTTCATGGTGTTTTTTACACCACTTTTCTTTCCAACATCTCTTGGGAAAGATTAAAATAGAGAGTATTTTATCCGAGTTAGGGTCTTCCACTGTAGTGCAAGCCTATAGTAAACAATTGCGGTAGGTATAATAAGAAAGGAAATTTACTATAAAATTTATATTTTTTATCACTGTGGTTAATGGGGAAAAACATTTAAAACTACTTTTCTCCCCAACCACTTCTCCAAAAGCTTTCAAATTTCACATATAACATCTTTGGAAGATTGTTTCACATGTTTATTGAAATCAATTCCCTGGGTCCATATCTGGGCTCTCTATGGGAGCCCAAATGTTTAAATTAGTGCAGTATGAGGAATATTCTTTAAAAATCTTCTTCAGATCTACCAATAAGAATCTTTTGATATTTGGTATGCAGCATCCTTAGGGGGTGAGATTCAAGTTTGTTCAAGCCAAGTCCCTGGGTTCATATCTAGGCTGAAAATTTGAGGTCTCGGTCTGGACTTGGAAATTTTGGACCAAAATCCGGAAATGAGTTTTTTTTTATGCATTTCGGTCAATTTTAACTCTTTACCTAACGAATCGCCCGCATCCGCCCGCGCAATATGCAAACTGAGCAGTTGAAAAAATTAAATTTTTAAAAAATTTTCAATAAAACCATATCATGTGACCCTCATTGGAACGAGCTCATTGAGCTCGTTCCAATGAGGGATCACATGATATGGTTTTGTTGAAATTTTTTTAAAAATTGAAAAAAAAATCATATTTAAAATAATAAATTTTGATATCGTCTGCGTTGGGTAAAGGGTTAAGACAAAATTTTTTAATTTTTTTTCACACTGAAAATTTGGGGTCCGGGTGGGACTTTGAAAATTTTTGACCAAAATCTGGAAATTAGTTTTTTTGTTTTTTATGCGTTTTGGTCAATCTTAAGACAAAAATTTATTTTTTTCTTTTTACACTGAAAATTTGGGGTCTGGGTCGGACCAAAATCCGGAAATGAGTTTTTTTTTTGTTTTTATGCATTTTGGTCAATTTTAAGACAAAAATTTTTTTTTTTTTTACACTGAAAATTTGGGGTCCAGGTGGGACTTTTGGATTAAAATCCGGAAATTAGTTTTTTGGTTTTTTATGCGTTTTGATCAACTTTAAGAAGAAAAAAAATTTTAGTCTGAAAATATTTTGTTTGGGACTTCTGAAATGGAAAACAAACATGACTTTCTTTTGCAATTGAAAATTATATTGAATTTGAAGTCATTGGGAAAAATGTAAATTCCAGTCATCCTGGTTGAAACATGAATCATACAGACATTGGATAAAACCAGTTCTTAGTGATGATAATTCGGCTGAATTCAAAATATGTATGGAGACATTTTCACTTGGGAACATAGGACTTTCTTCACTATATTCCCATGCATTATCAGCAAAACATCAGCGATGGTAGAAAATAATTTGAAAGTTGACAGTTCGTTGCGCCGTCAACACGGCTCCGGTTAGAGGCCGTATTTATGAACCAATCTTTACGAAACTTCTTGGGTGCCTTTGTTATCACCGTGGGACGAGAATTAGTGTTTTGGGGTCCAGTCTGAAAGTCAAGATTGCCGCTGGCAGCCATTTTGTACAAAATTAGGTGCAATCAGATTTTTGCACAGAACTTCCTTATGAAAGCGCTGATTTGAATAATTTTTTGTGTGAATGTTCAGTACCATGGGATACATCACATATAATACGGGTTTTTTTCTCGTGCATAAATTATGTCAATTAGACTGACTTTGATCTATTTAGTGTTACTTTCAGCACTGTAACTGCAAATGCCAATATGACTCGGGCTAGAGGCCGCATTTATGAACCGATCTTTACGAAACTTCTTGAGTACCTTTGTTATCACTGTGGGACGAGAACGAGTGGTTTTGGGTGTGGTCCGAATTTCAATATGGCCACCAGCAGCCATTTTGTACTTTAGTTAGTGCAATCAGTTTTTAGCTTAACTTGACAAAAGTCAAGATAAGCTGTTGCCACCACGCGTGCGGAAGTCTGTTTGTCTGTGAGTCTGTTCACATTTTCCTTTATTACGGGCTACACCTACAGTTCTTGTCTGATCGTCACGAAATTTCATATGCAGGTTTGGGGTCATGTCTAGATGAGAACGTCCCCTTTTGGTCGCGATCGGTCAACCGGTATGGCTGCCTGAGCCCAAAACCCGAAAACCATTAGCATAGTCTACAGGTCGTATTTATGAAGGGATTTCATTGTAACCTGGTAGGATGCCTCTGTATAATGCCTAGATGAGAACGTCCCCTTTTGGGCATGATCTGTCAACCTTGATGGCTGCCCAAGCCCGAAACCAAAAAAACTTTTAGCACAGTCTGCAGGTCTTGTTTAATATGGAGGAATTTCATTGTAACTTGGTAGGATGACTCCTTATGATTCCTAGATGAGAATTTCCCCATTTGGGCGTGATCTGCCAACCGTAACGACTGCCTGAGCCCAAAACCTGAAAACCTTTTGCACAGTCTACATGTCATATTTATTGAGGAATTTCATTGTAACTTGGTGGGTTGACTTCATATAATGTCTAGATGAGAAAGTCCCCTTTTGGACGTGATTGGGCAACTGTGACGGCGACAGGGGCCTGAAGCCCAAAAACCTTTAGCACAGTCTACAGGTCGTATTTATGAAGGGATTTCATTGTAACTTGGTAGGATGACACCAAATAATGTCTAGATGAGAACATCCCATTTTGATCGCGATCATTCAGCCTTGATGGGTGCCCGAGCCCAAAAACCTTTAGCATAGGCAATTGGTCATATTTATGGAAGGATTTCATAGTAACCTGTTAGGTTGACGCCATATAATGCCTAGATGATGACATCCAATTTTGGTCGTGATTGGTCAACTCTAATGGCTACAGGTGCCCAAAGCCCGAAAACCTTGAGCACAGTCTACAGGTCATATTTATGAAGGGATTTCATTGCAACTTCGTAGGATCACTCCAGAAGATGCCCAGATGAGATTGTCCCCTTTGGTTGCGATCATTCAACCATGTTGGCTGCCCAAGCCTGAAGCCTGAAAACCTTTAGCACAGTCTACAGGTCATATTTATGAAGGGATTTCATTGTAACTTGGTAGGTTGACTTCATATAATGTCTAGATGAGAACATCCCCTTTTGGTCGCGATCGTTCAGCCTTTATGGCTGCCCGAGCCCAAAGACCTGTAGCATAGTATATAGGTCATATTTATGGAAGGATTTCATTGTAACTTGTTAGGTTGACTCCATATAATGCCTAGATGATGACATCCCCTTCTAGTCCTGATTGGTCAACTGTGATGGCTACAGGTGCCCGAAGCCCGAAAATCTTGAGCACAGTCTACAGGTCATATTTATGAAGGGATTTCATTATAACTTCATAGGATCACTCCAGATGATGCCCAGATGAGAGTCCAAAATGGGATGTTCTCATCTAGACATTATATGAAGTCATCCTACCAAGCTACAATGAAATCCCTTCATAAATATGAACTGAAGACTGCACTAAAGGTTTTCGGTTGACTCCATATAATTCCTGGATGATGACATCCCCTCTTGGTCGTGATTGGTCAACTGTGACGTCTTCAGGGGCCCGAAGCCCGAAAACCTTGAGCACAGTCTACAGGTCATATTTATGAAGGGATTTCATTGTAACTTTGTAGGATCACTCCAGATGATGCCCAGATGAGAATGTCCCCTTTTGGTTGCGATCATTCAACCATGATTGCTGCCCGAGCCCAAAGCCCAAAAATCTTTAGCACAGTCTACAGGTCATATTTATGAAGGGATTTCATTGTAACTTCGTAGGATCACTCCAGATGATGCCCAGATGAGAATGTCCCCTTTTGGTTGCGATCATTCAACCATGATTGCTGCCCGAACCCAAAGCCCAAAAACCTTTAGCACAGTCTACAGGTCATATTTATGAAGGGATTTCATTGTAACTTGGTAGGTTGACTTCATATAATGTCTAGATGAGAACATCCCCTTTGGACGCAATTAGGAAACTGACGGGTACAGGGGTCCAAAGCCCGAAAACCTTTAGCACAGTCTACAGGCCATATTTATGAGGGGATTTCAATATAACTTGATAGGATGACTCGTTTTGGAATAATTTCACTGTAACTTGGTAACTTTCGTTGATATATGTTAACTGTGAGGGCCACATACATTAACTATGAGGTCATATTAACCCACCCCTCAGCTCTTTAGTACAGTGTACACCTCATATTATTTTTATCAAAAACATAGCATACAGGGAACAGAAATGAACATATTCCCAATTATCGCAATTCTTGTCTTATTTCATAATCCTTTCATAAACATTGAACATTATCCTTTTCATCAAACACAACACACAAGTTAAGCTACAGTGTCATTGACACTTTCATTTGTACCGAACTTCTGTATGAAAGTTCTGATTTGAATAAATTTTTGTATGAATGTTTAGTATCATGGAAAACATCACTTATAATACGGGTTTTTTTCTCGTGCAGAAATTATGCAAATTAGATGAACTTTGATTTATTCAGTGCTACTTATACACAGTAAGTGCACATGTCAATACGGCTCGGGCTGGAGTCTGTATTTATGAACTTCACGAAACTCCTTGGGTACCTTTGTTATCACCTTGAGACGAGAACGAGTGTTTCTGGGTGTGGTCCAAAATTTGAGATGGCTGCCAGTGGCCATTTTGTACCGAAATTAGGTCCAATCAGTTTTTAGCTCATCTTGACAAAGTCAAGCTGAGCTAATCTCATCGCTCTCCGTCCGTCGTCCGTCAACACCATGTTTGGGTCTTCTCCTCCAAAGCCACTGGGCCAATTCAAGTGAAAGTTTGTGTGAGTGATGGTCCCAAAGGGGCATTTCATTTTTGTTCAACTCGACATGCCCAGCCCCATAGGGAGGGAGTGGGGGAAAATGCTCCAAAATATTTTTAAAATCTTCTTAAGAACCAGTGTGTACAATGACTTGATATTTGCTATGGAGCTTCCATATGAGGTGTAGAATCAAGTTTGTTCAAACGAAGTTCGTGAAGTAATATTTGGCTTTGTAATAGGAGGGGTAAAATTTTTTGCCCCGCCCAAAATTTCTATTTTCTGAACCGATGGTCCGGTATGAACCAAATTTGGTTTGTGGTATTATTGGGTCATAAGTACTTGACCCATGCAAAAAAAAAAAATCCCGCATCCCCATGGGAACCCTGGGAGCTAAAATAGAAATATTGTCAAACGCCCATATTTCCCAAACCGCTCGGAACAGAGAGCTGTTATTTGGTATGAAGTATCCTTAGGACCAGTAGAATTGAATGGTAAAAAAAAATTGCCATCGGTTATGTTAGGGTGTTCTGTAATGGGCATCGAAAAAATGCTGAGTCAGCATATTTGCAAAAATTAAAAAAAATCTTTTCTCCAGAACCAGTCATCAGAATCTTTTGATATTTGGTATACAGCATTCATAGGGGGATCAGATAAAAGTGTGTTGAAATAAAGCTCATTGGTTCATAGTTGGGCTCTCTACAAGAGCCCGAAGTTTTAACATAGGGTAATATGGGGAATATTCTTTAAAAATCTTCTTCAGAACCACCAGTCATAATCTTTTAATGTTTGGTATACATCATTGTTATGAGGGTCAGATTCAAGATTGTTCAAACCAAGTCCCTCGGTTAATATTTGGGCTTCCTACGGAAGCCCAAATTTTATCTTTGTTCAGTATGGAGGATAATTTAAAAAAATCTTCTTCAGACCCACCAGTCAGAATGCTTTGATATTTTGTATGCAACATCTCTAAGGGGGTCAGATTCAAGTTTGTTCAAATCAGATCCCTAGGTGTATATTTGGGCTCACTATGGTAGCCCAAATTTTTACTTAGTGCAATATGAGGAAATTTCTTTAAAAATCTTCTTCTTCAGATCCACCAGTCGGAATGCTTTCATATTTGGTATACAACATCTCTGGGGGGGGGGGGGGGGGGGGGGGGGGGATCAGATTCCAGGTTGTTCAATTCGAGTGCCTAGGTTAATATTTGGGCTCCATATGGGAACATGAAATTTAACTTAGTAGAATATGAGGGAATTTCTTCAAAAATCTTCTTCAGATCCACTCATCAGAATGCTTTCATATTTGGTATACAACATCTCGGGGGGGGGGGGGGGGGGGGGGGGTCAGATTCAAGTTTGTTCAAATCGGATCCATAGGTTAATATTTGGTCTCGCTATGGTAGCCCAAATTTGAACTTAGTGCAATTCGAAGAAATTTCTTTACAATTTCTCTTCTTCAGATCCAACAGTCAGAATGCTTTCATATTTGGTACACAACATCTCTAGGGAAGCCTGATTCAACTGTGCTCAAATCAAGAGCCTGAGTTAATATTTGGGCTCTCTATGGGAGCCGGAATTGGCCATTTTGCAGAAGAATTAAAAATTTTGTATTCAGTACCCTCTAGAGGTGTGTAACGAAGATTAATCCACATAGGTTGTATAAAGGGGCTTCATAGGGGAGCTCTACATTTTACTTTATGATTAACTGAAGAAAAGGCGTGATGCTCGGTTTATTTTTGTCACTCCTGAGGGACTCAAGGATTAACAGTGTAGCCTATGGAGATGGTTTGCGTAATGTACTCATTCTTCAACTCTGTTTATATTGTGTTCTGTTCAAGATGAGCGCGCTTCGGGCCCTGTGGGGCCTCTTGTTTGTACACAACTTCTATACGGCTCAGGCTAGAGGCTGTATTCATGAACCGATCTTTACGAAACTTCTTGGGAACCTTTGTTATCACCTTGGACGAGAACAAGTGTTTTTGTGTGCGGTCCAAAATTCAAGGTGGCTGCTGGCAGCCGTTTTGTACCGAAATTAGTGCAATCAGTTTTTTGTACAGAACTTCTGTATGAAAGTTCTAATTTGAATAAATTTTTGTGGGAATGTTTAGTAACATGGAATACATCACATATAATACAGGTTTTTTTCTCGTGCAGAAATTATGCAAATTAGATGAACTTTGATTTATTCGGTGCTACTTATACACAGTAAGTGCACATGTCAATACGGCTCGGGCTAGAGTCTGTATTTATGAACCGATCTTCACGTAACTCCTTGGGGTACCTTTGTTATCACTTGTGACAGGAACGAGTGTTTTTGGGTGCCTTCGTTATCACTGTGCTATGAGAACAAATATTTTTGGGTTCCGTCAGACCCATTCTGGGACTGAAAGATTTTTTTTCCAGTTTAGCATCTAAGTGTCACCCCACCTTTACAATACTTTGCCTATATATTTGTTACAGGCTACGGTCAGCATTTATGTACAGACCGTTATGATACTTTACATGTACCTTTGTTATCAGGTCATTACCTAGATGTTTGTCATTGCTGTGTCACATACTATACATGTTCATGTCTTAAACAAGTTGAGCTCCAGTGTCATTGACACTTTCATTTAGAATCAGAAACAACAAAACAGAATTCTTACTTTCCGGTGACTGCTTCAACTTCAAAAGTATATTATGATTCTAGTGCTGCTCTCTCAGGACAAATATTATGGACTGTTGAATGTGTGTATTCGCACTTCAGTTATGAGAGCTTCCCAAGAAATGATGTCAAGTGTTGGAATTGTCAACATATTGAGAAGGAAAATGACATCAAAATTTTCTTGTGATTATGAACAACTTATTTCTGTTGGTGCTGTATTCTCAATTTTTAGTTTATAACCTTTAAAAACCTTAAATTTTAACTTCTATGAAGCCTTGAAAAACTTTGAATATGGCATGAAAATGGTCTTGATTCACTGCAGAACCCTGCATTAGCATTTATGGCAAATTGCCATATCTTTTAAAATGCTAATGATTCATTTTAGTTATATTATTATTAAGTAGAAAATACAATTTTAGAAATAGAGTTGTAAACGTTTTATAGTATTGACTCCTGGTCTACCTGTGGGAACCCCCAGGAAGTGAGCAGTGATTGTTTACTGTGGTAAACCAGCTCTATTTTACTGGTAAATTAGGACCCAGTCACCAATGCTTGGGGTGGAAGTCCTCTAAAATGGGCTAATTTATTTTTTGCACAATGGCTAATCATAAACGCAACATGGATATAAAGTCAAGTCCAGCCAATCATTTACACCCATGCTGCCCATTTTAGAGGAGATGCATTATGAGCTTAACGAAATATTATGAGCTTATTTGATATATTATGAGCATAATTACTAAGATGTGAGACTTATGAGGCAAATTGCAAATTTTCGGAGTTTATATTTAAGGCGTTAGGGTCAGTTCAGGGTTAGGGTTAGTGTCTCTTCAGGTTTAGGTTGGGGGATGTAACCCTGTCTATACCCCCCCCCCCCCCCCAGAAATTTTTCCAAAAGTCTGTCCGTCCATCTGTCCATTAACTTTTTGTTTGTCCACACGATAACTTGAAAACAATACATCTAACAGATACTTTTTCTTTATGGTTGATTAGTCATGACTAGAGGATGGTTCCTTTCAATAACCAGCATTCTTGCATATCTAATATGGCCACCATGGCCGTATATTGATCCACCGCCTGGCGGTGCACTTGTTCACAAGAGAGTTATAGCTCTTTGTTAAAACTGACTAGTTTTGAGCTTGATAGCGCGATAACTTCAACAAACGTCAACTGATTTGACTGATACGTCGCACAGGGGTTTCAATGACCAATGCCTTGATCGAGTTCGAAAATGGGCTTGGTCTGATGACCAGCAGCATAATTATTGGGCTGACTTGGTCATTTTTTGCAAATTTTGTGCTTGAGAGCGTGATAACTTACACAAACGTCAACCAATTCGATTCATTTTCATTATATGGGTTTTCAGGAACCTTTTCTTGATCGAATTCGAAAATGGACTCTGTCCGATACATACGGCAGCAGAATTATTGGACTGACTTTGTCATTTTTTGCCATGGTTGACCGATTTAAATCAATGATTTTTTTTTTTTTAAATGATTGATTTAAATCAAAAATTTATAAATATTCAGAATTTTTTTCAAAACAACCTGGAAATGATCTGAAACAAAATGGAATGCATAATAACTATTGAAATGTAGTTATTAGCCCTTGTTTATGACAGTTAGAAGAACTAAACTATGGAGTGGGAATATACATCCCACAGTGTCTTGACTGCTGGAACATGTTATAAGTTTATATAATTTTCAGCTAATATGAATAAAACTATATTTAAGTGAACATAGATATTAAATCATATATATGATAATCTTTCAATGAACCCATCAAAACTACGAAATCAACTCTGAGAACATTCAGTGATTTAAGTATCAAAAATTATTTTCAAGAAGTCATCTTCCTTCCAGCGTATACTGTAACAATGAGAAAACACAAGTTTCAGTGATTCCTCTCTATTTCCATCGATGCCAAATGTCTATTCTATGCCAAATATGTTCTGGAATTCTTCCCCTCATACCACCAAAAAGACTGAAATGGTTAAGGGGACGTCCAACCTAACTTTGGTCAAATTTCATGTAATTTTCTTTCGAGTCTAAAAAAGGCCCAAAATGAATAACCCCAATAAATTATATACCAAAATGCTTGGAATAAAACATAGAACATGTGGAAACTGAAATTTGCCATGGAACTGCTGCCATGTGTAAATAGCACCACCTGAAAGTCTGCTATGGCATAAGTAAGAGAACAAAATTTTTACAATAAAATACCTCAAAATAAAATAACAGCTGTATTCTATAAACATTTAAGTACATACTCGAAGAAATCTTTTCCTAATTCATGAAAGTAATGAAGATTGAGACCAAATGTTATAAGTGGAGTGCTCACTGATTGAAGGCAGACATTTTCTTTTGTTATGTTTTGATTTGGGGAGTTCAACAAAGGTCAACTTGAAGGAGTCCAGCAGAAGAAGTATGGAAGGACAAAAGAGTGTCTCCCAATATCAAGATGTATGTGTTACTGTAATGGTTTGGAAAGACAATATATTCTCCTATGTAGAATGCACTGCAAAGTCATACATTGTAGTTGAATAAATATATTTACAAACCCCTTGCACTGTAACCCCTTTTATCCCATGCATCAATTTGATAGTGATTAAATTGTTAAATTTGTCTGGTTTATCAATAAGTACATTAGCTTTGTTTAACTCTTGGACACCAATACACTCATGATATCTGTTGGAGAAGAAATAAGGGTAACTGTAACCTGTCACTGCAATAAACCATCTAATGTGCTTAAAAGTACATTGTTATTCAAAACACATCAAATCAACCTTACATAACCATTACTGCATGTACTTTCCCCAAGGAGGCTTACTGACATATTGAGATCAGAAGGGCACATCCAGAGGGTCTCACATATTTTTTTCAAGAACGCAGTACACAAAGCAATCCCCAAAAGATGACAAGTGAGCTCCATTTGACACAGAAAATTTTGGGGGGGGGGGGTGGGGCTCTCTTCCTTGTATGACTCTACCTCCGGCACTCAAGGCATATGCCTTTTTCTCAAAGTTTAACTCTTTTTTTCTTTTGAAGATCCTGGCCACACATGTTCCAAACACTATCAGACAGGTAAACCTCCAAATAAGTGTATCTGCAAAAATCATGTTACATTGCAAAACATTCTTTTTAGAGTTTTAGTTCTGGACCTTTCATGCTTCTTACTTCCAACTATAACACTTAATTTATTGATTCATGGGTGAATAGAAAAGTCCTGCCATAATCAACATTTTGAGTTCCATAAGCCTTCAAAACAGCTCCAATAAAAGTGTCAAACATCAGATTGGTGGCTTTATACAGAATATTCATTAGGTTGTTGCTTGATAAGTAATAGGAACAAAATCTTCACAAGAAAATTCTGCAGCAATACAATTGAGGGTATTAGCAGGCACTCTGCAACAAATTGTAACAAATCAACTAGTTATAAAACAAAATTTTCTAACTCAAAAGAGTGAAAAAGTACCACAACTCTGAAAAAATGTGGGAAGAAACACATGCTACAGCAGCTACACAGCCTCACAGGCATTGTTTCTCCATGATGCTCGATCACAAAACCAAATATCCTTCAAATTGGAGTAGCAATGGTTGAGATACAAGAGGGAATGTTGGTACATGCAATGATGAATGGGTAAGACTAAGATTAAGAGGACAGTGGGTCACCACTGCACGACCCTAGATGCACCTTTGATTTTCCAACTTCCACTAAGTTCCAGGTCTGGGGCATAATAATCGCAACACACCCAACTTATCAGTTCATAATTTCAGTAAATAAAAGAAATTATCAATTTGAATTAAATAATAGATGATGGAAAATATTTGGCTTCCTTCGCCTTCTCGTACTATTTAATTACCACAAACAATATCAGTTTGATACCGACAAACGAAACTGAACGCATGTGGTTTGATTAAAAAGTAACTCGGCATGAATAATGAAGAAATTGCGAATATTTCGTGTATTTCATTTATTTAAAAGCCAATTGCAACTAATATTGACCGTGCATTCGATAATTCGTTTCGGTTTTGACCACACGGCCACGCTGACACTCCGTGACAGCGGTTATGTTTATTGTGATATGCAAATTGGGGGATGGTTTCCGGTGAAGGAGATTTGTCACATTTGTCAGTGTAAAACGATAAAAAAAACCACTGATCGACATTGTATTACTATGGTTGGTTGAAGAAAAAACTAAATTCTCAGCATCGTCCAAGCGCACCTTATTTAAAAGCACGAATGCATCATTTTCAACCCATCTTCAATCGGTCCTTTGCAGACATCAAACATACCCGTCTTCAAATTCCATGGTTACTTCGACGTAAATAACTTCGCAGCGACAGGGGGAAATTAACACACTCAATATAGTTCCAGGTCACTTGGAATATATTTCGTGAAAAAGTGATTTCTGAAGCATTCTGCTTACTTTGTTATGCATATTGCCTTATTTTATGTGTATCGTCCCGATTTTATACACTCGGTTATTTTTTTTACAAGTGGTTCATGTTGTCTTTCTAGTGCGCAATAATTCAGAATTTTTGTCAACAAAAAAGTTCAGACGGCCTGTAAACACGAGAGGGAATTTCGAACCATATTTTGCAGTTATGACATTAACAGCTCAAGTACTTGCTGTCACCTGTTTGCAAATACGCTCATACATTGTCTCGAACAAATAAAGGGCGTGATCACGTCCTTGCATTCTTACGATTGCCCAAATTGAGTATTTCTGCAAGAACCACATCGTAATCACATGACCGGAAAAACATCGTTGAAACATGGCCACATCCGGAACATCAAAAATTTGTGTTGATGTTATTACATTCAAACGTCAAAACCCACCAGAGTGTGTGTCAAAAAAATGCTTTCTCCGAGTCTGTAGTATGTTATCATTATATTGAGGACAAGGCTTTCGAATTACCGATTATTTTGTGGTTTTACCGGTTCGTTACTTATGCCATTTGCAAATTAATCTTCTTCAAAATCATAAAATTCACTTTTTTTTCTGAAAAAAAATATATGTACCTTTTCTATGCACTTTACTCATTATTTTGATATATAATTTGCCTTTCCTTACTTCTCTTATCTGTTTCTCAGGCATTGGGAAAAATGTCAAAAAATTTACCAAAGTTAGGTTGGACGACCCCTTAACACAGGTAAATTGTTTAGTATCAGTTATTTGTGTCCATTCTTCTGGCAGCCTTTGGTATAAACTGCTACCAATACACTCTGTTTCTTTTATCTAAAGGAATCATGTGAGAAAAGTATCCTTTGGTGAATAATTTATAGTATAGAAATAAAAATCAAATAAATTGATTTAAATAAAAAAAATCCTATTTAAATAAAAAAAAATCAATTTTTTTGATTTTTAAAATCACCAACCCTGTTTTTTGCAAATTTTGTGCTTGATAGCCCAATAACTGGAACAAATGTTAACCGATTTGATTCTTTTTTATCATATGAGTTTCCATGATAATTGTCTAGATCGAGTTCGAAAATGGGCTTGGTCGTATATACGGCAGCAGAATTTTGGGGCTAAATTACCGTAGTCATTTTTTGCAAATTAGTTATTTAGAAAAGGTACTCTGATGCTTTTTAGTTCATAGCCACTGTTGCATTAGCCACGCCTCAGTACACAGCACCTACGTGCCCCCCCCCCCCCCCACATGGGCAATCAGGATCAAGTGCCTCACCATATGACACAATGCAGTTACCCCTGGTGGAGATCAAACCGTGGACCTTGATTTGATTTCCAATGCCATAACCACTTAACCACCCCACTCACTAGCCCTTGATAATATAACCCCAAAAACTAACTGACCGAATACTGTCACATCCAAACTATGACTGAATACCAAACTTATTCTACATTTTTAGCTTAACTTTGGCGAAGCCAAATTTGAGCTTTTGTCGTGGCCTGTCGTCCGTCTCTCCGTACGTCAACAATTGGATACGGCTCGGGCTAGAGGCCGTATTTATGAACCGATCTTTACGAAACTTCTTGGGTACCTTTGTTATGACTGTGGGACGAGAACAAGTGTTTTTGGTTGCGGTCCGAAATTCAAGATGGCTGCCAGCTGCCATTTTGTACCGTCGATGCCGAAATCTGTTTTTTGTACAGAACTTCCATATGAAAGCTCTGATTTGAATAATTTTTTGTATGAATGTTTAGTACCATAAGATACATTACATATCATACGGGTTTTTTTCTCGTGCTTAAATTATGCAAATTAGACTAACTGATCTATTTAGTGTTACTTTCAGCACTGTCAGTGCAAATGCCAATACGGCTCGGGCTAGAGGCTGCATTTATGAACCGATCTTTATGAAACTTCTTGGGTACCTTTGTTATCACCGTGGGACGAGAACGAGTGTTTTGGGGTGCGGTCCGAAATTCAAGATGGCCGCTGGCAGCCATTTTGTTCAAAATTAGGGGCAATCAGATTTTTGCGCAGAACTTCCACATGAAAGCTCTGATTTGAATAATTTTTTGTATGAATGTTTAGTACCATGGGATACATCACATATAATACGGGTTTTTTTCTCGTGCAGAAATTATGCAAATTAGATGAACATTGATTTTTTCCGTGCTACTTACACACAGTAAGTACACGTCAATACGGCTCGGGCTAGAGGCTGTATTTATCAACCAATCTTCACGAAACTTCTTGGGCACCTCTGTTATCACCTTGGGACGAGAACGAGTGTTTCTGAGTGCGGTCCAGCATTCTAGATGGCTGCCAGTGGCCATTTTGTACCGAAATTAGGTCTAATCAGTTTTTTGTACACAACTTCTATACGGCTCAGGCTAGAGGCCGTATTTATGAACTGATCTTTACGAAACTTCTTGGGTACCTTTGTTATCACCGTGGGATGAGAATGGGTGTTTTTGGGTGTGGTCTGAAATTCAAGATGGCCACCAGCAGCCATTTTGTACCAAAATTAGTGCAATCAGTCTTTTGTACAGAACTTTTGTATGAAAGTTCTGATTCGAATAAATTTTTGTATGAATGTTTAGTAAAATAGAATACATCACATACAGAACGGGTTTTTTTTCTCGTGCAGAAATTATGCAAATTAGATGAATTTTGATTTATTTAGTGCTACTTATACACTGTAAGTGCACATGTCAATACGGCTCGGGCTAGAGGCTGTATTTATCAACCGATCTTCACGAAACTTCTTGGGTACCTTTGTTATCACCTTGGGACGAGAACGAGTGTTTCTGAGTGCAGTCCAAAATTCAAGATGGCTGCCAGTGGCCATTTTGTACCGAAATTAGGTCCAATCAGTTTTTTGTCACAACTTCTATACAGCTCGTATTTTTGAACTGATCTTCACGAAACTTCTTGGGTACCTTTGTTATCACATTGGGACAGGAACGAGTGTGTTTTGGGGTGCCTTTCTTATCACTGTGCTATGAGAACAAATATTTTGGGGTTCAATCAGAGTCAAACCCACTCTGGGACTCAAAGATTTCTTTTCTAGTTTAGCATCAGACTGTCACCCACCTTTACAATACTTTACCTATACATTTGTTACAGGCTATGGTCAACATTTATGTACAGACCGTTAAAATACTTTATATGTACCTTTGTTATCAGGTCATTACCTAGATGTTTGTCATTGCTTTGTCACATACTATACATGTACATGTCTTGACAAGTTGAGCTACAGTGTCATTGACACTTACATTTCTGTCAAAGCGTGGGTTGAAGATTTTTATTCTGGTATAGACTAATGGTTTGTATGAGAATAAATTAATAAAAGTTCAGACCCGTGAATTCATTTTCCATACTGGAACAAAGTACAGAATTTACCAAACTGGTATTGATCAGATTTTTATGTTATCAGTTGACCAGCTATGTATATTTTTGTGACTGATCTTATTATCCAATATCCATCTGGCATAGCACTTTCAAAGTGTATGGCACGGTGTTCCAAATTTCCTCCATCCATATAGAATTTGGTGACAAATTGCAAACCTGGTATTTGAAAATGTGTAATAAACCAGGAAAAACCCATTTATTTTTTTACTAGTTGCTGTTGTAATGTATATAGTACAGTGGAGCCCCACTAAATTATTTACTTTATGGGTGTTTTAGGACACTTTCAGCATCTATGGCTATCTCATGACCACAGCATAGGTATGAAGTCAAGTTTAGCCAATCGTTTACACCTATGCTGCCAACTTAAGAGGACTTCCACTCTAGGCATTGGAACAAGGTCCTATTTTACCAGTAAAGCAGAATTTGTTGACTGAGGTAAACAATCACTGCTCCACTTCCCAGAGTTCCTACGGGGCACCAACTGAATTTTATATATTAAATGAATAATCCTGTTAATTAGTCCCCTACGGCAACCGTAATGGGACTATAGGATTGCACTCCGTCTGTCTGTCCATCGTCTGTCCGTCTGTCTGTTTTTATGTTACCACCTCTCCCTCCAACATGCTTTAAGCTACACCTTTCATATTTTTTACATGGATAAATGGTTCTGAGCACAGGGGTCTGGAAACGTTATTTTAGTGATTTAGGGTATATATGTTTAAAAAAGGAGAAAGGGTAACAACAGGCGAAATTGGGAAACTTCAACCAAGTGTCGACAAGTTTAAAAAATTATTAGATCTCGATGTACTTGGTTCCTGGCACATACCAGTTCTATTCTATATACATTTCCCTATTACTTAAAACAAATTTCGTCGAAATATCTTCAGTATTACTAGAGATATTCAATAGAATGTTAGCAAAAAGAATGCTATTTTCTGATTTGTAAATAAGGTTGTCCAAACGAAACACGAATTTTTCAACACAAATCAGTGAAATAAATGCACATAGAGACATTGACCTACGCTTCACTGTGGCTCTTTGTGTACCTTTTTGAACACTTTCAACGACTGCCCAACACCAGTCGCCTATCTATACTCTGGGGAGATATTTTTTCAACATTTGCAGGTTTTTCAGCCTTCTTCCTCGTCATCATCGCCATATTTTAACAACTCCGCTCAGAATAGAAGCAAACTTGAAAGCCTTACCGCGATTGGTTACAAGTGAACTGAGAAATCGAAAGTAGATTGAGGTCACTGATCTAAAAATAAAAACCTTGTCTGAAAACTGGACACTTTCACTGAAGAAGATTTTGAGTGGTTTAGTACGATCATCGACGAGATCGTTGTCCGGAAAAGTTCAGTGTCTATGAAGATGGGGCAGTTTAAAATATGAAATCTGCGGCATTTGGGAAACAGATTTAACCAATTAAAATGTTTATTTATTTCAATAATCTTTTTTGTTTGATTTGCTTCCCCAGTGAGAGTTTCACTCGCGACGACTGCAGCCTCCTCGTCTTCAATTGAACTCATACTTAATGGAGGGTGAGGGGAGGCGGGGGTGGGGTGGGGCTCTGAACCTCATGGGCTGTTAGGATTTCAAGATGGGATGCGACACCCTAATGCGAAGCATAATTCGACCTTATAATATTGATAAAAGCTGGATAGTTTGCCAATTATCAAGGTGTTGTCCTCCAATAAACCGCTTATGAAATTGTATATATATACATATGTGGGAGGGGGAGGGGGACACAGGGGACACGTGCCCCCCACACTTTTTTCACCAATTATGGGTACCCTAACAGGACGTATTCTGACATAACGTACATAACTCCTATGACCACATTGACTGTGGGAGATAGTAATAGTTCTAACAAAATTAGCAACACAATAGTGTCGGCGTCGCTGTCCATTTTGTATGTTGAGACATTGCACATCGCAAGTTCACAGCTTGTCATAACAGACTATAGTAACAGTAAAACTAGTCCAAACTTGGACCCAAATTCCGTAATATAATTTTTGGGTTTGGAACGTTTGGTACCAAACCCAAAAATTATATTACCGGTACGGAATTTGGGTCCAAGTTTGGACTATGGTAAAATGTGTGTATGTATTCCCTTAATTAAGTTCCGTATTCATGACATACTTGGTGACAAAATACCCCTCCAACCCATGCCCCATCCCTCACGTTGAGCTCCTAAAAAATATTTTTTCGTCCTACAACCCTGCGGTTATCCAGAAAAAAATTGTGCCCCCCCACCCCCACACTTTTTTGGAGCTTCCGCCGTCCCTGATCGTCTCCATAGATATCTCCGTTTAGCGTAATCAAAGGTCAACCATTTATTTTTTCAATTGCAGAGCTTTTGGTTCTAGACCAACTAAAAAACAAACTGTTGAACTTTTGGCAACATTAAGAGTAATAAGCGAAGATGAGAAAATTTAGCCATAGATTTTTTTTTCAGTCATTTCCACTTAAAAATTGGACAGAGAATGATAATTGAGCAAAAGCAAATTGAGAGCGGGGACAAGGAAAAATGCATCTTTGGGGTGGGGTGGGGGGGGGGGGGGGGGGGGCTAAAAATCCAAATTTCCTGAATTTTCCCCACGCTGGACCAAACCAGGGTCAGTCTGGCGTGGCAGCTTTCGCACAACAGTTTTTTTCATTGCAAGGCTTTGTTACAATCGCGAAAATAGAAATAAACATTCTACTAAGACACCCCCCCCCCCCCCCCGGCCATCATTAGGCCGGCATAGATTCTTTCTCAAGTTTTTGCCCTGGCAAGTGAACTAACCTGTCCAGTCTTCCCTGCCCCCTCATGTGCCTATGTTACTCCTTAACGGCATGATAAACAGCTGACAAAAGGCCCTACAATTTGTGCGCCCCTTATTTCCGGCGATCTTCGCAAACCCTGCCTCAGCCCCTTCCAGCATATGGATTTTCGTTCCCACGGGCCTGATACTTTACTTGCTGGCAAAGTATGCACTTCGCGCCACATTGTGATTTGTCATATCGTGTCGAAGAGTGTTAAAAGTGGAACATGAAGTCACTCGCTTTACGCTTCCAGATACACGTGGATTTAAATGCACTTCGCTTTGAGACCACAGAGCCTACCCGGACGTATTTCTAAACATTAAATTTAGATTGTGTGATACTGCCTACTAGTCAAAAACTTTGCCGTACTTTGACTTTACTCTCGTGGGTCCAAATTTTAAAAAAAACTTCCAAGTCTTGAGCGCTTGCATTGCCCCCGCCGAAAGGTAGGGTTCGTCCCAAACCCCAACGTTTTGGCGGGGGCATCCACGGGGGCAGCGGACAAGGGGGCGTGGGGGCTCAGCCCTTCACTATGAGACCGGGGGAGCTGAGCTATTTCCATCACTTCTCGTCCGTTGACGTACGTACGTACGTACGTTAGTACGTACATCCACAATTTCCTTTGGCACACCTCACAGGTCACATTTATGATCAGATCACTTTGAAACTTGGTATGCTTGTTTGGGGTGACCTCTAGATTGGAGCTATAGATTTTCTTCAATTTTCATCAAAAAATGTTGCCGCGGCCAACGTTCTTCGAACTTAGTTTAGTCAGGCCTCAATATTTCCCTTTGGCATACCCTACAGGGCACATTTATGATTGGATTGCTTTGAAACCTGGTATGCTTATTTGGAGAGACCTCTAGATGGGAGCTATCGATTTTCTTCAATTTTCGTCAAAAAATGTTGCCGCGGTCAACGTTCTTAGAACTTAGTTTAGTCAGAAGATCTCGATATTTCTCTTTGGCACACCCTACAGGGCACATCTATGATCGGATTGCTTTGAAACCTAGCATGCTTATTTGGGGTGAGCTCTAGATGGGAGCTATCGATTTTCTTCCATTTCCGTCAAAAAATATTGCCAAGGCCAACGTTCTTAGAACTTAGTTTAGTCAGACCTCAATATTTCCCTTTGGCACACCCTACAGGGCACATTTATGATCGGATTGCTTTGAAACCTGTTATGCTTGTTTGGGGAAACCACTAGATGGGAGCTAACGATTTTCTTCTATTTCCATCGAAAAATGTTGCCGCTGCCAACGTTCTTAGAACTTAGTTTAGTCAGACCTCAATATTTCCCCTTGGCACACCCGACAGGGCACACTTATGATTGGATTGCTTTGAAACCTGGCATGCTTGTTTGGGGAGACCTCTAGATGGAAGCTATCAATTTCCGTAAGAAAATGTTGCCGCAGCCAACGTTCTTAGAACTTAGTTTAGTCAGACCTCAATATTTCTCTTCTGCACACCCTAAAGGGCACATTTATGATTGGATTGCTTTGAAACCTGGTATGCTTGTTTAACCTGGTGTGCTCATTAGACAAGACCTTTAGATAAGAACTATTGATTAGCATTCATTTCTGTGAAAAAAGTTGCCATTTACAGTAACCTCTGAACATACTGCATTTGTGTATCAACATTCTTCCTTTAGCCAGTCTTACAGTTTACATTTAAAAATTGATGGATTACTCTGTTCTTGAATTTTTGCCATTTCATTTATAACTTACCAAGTTCAAGTTTCTCAAGTTGAGCTACAGTGTCATTGACACTTTCATGTTGTGTTTTTTAAGCTTTTTTTCTCTGTTTTCATGTTACCACTCCTCCCTCCAACATGATTCAAGCTACACTTTGCATATTTGGCACATGGATAGAGGGTTGGGAGGGGATGATGCACGTTCAATATTTTTTATATAAATCCAAGATGGCGGCATGACGGTCATTTTTGTTGTTTTTTAAGCTTTTTTCTCTATTTTATGTTACCACCCCTCACTCCAACATGGTTCAAGCTACACCTTTCATATATGGTACATGGATAAGGGGTTGTGAGGGGATTATGCACGTTCAATATTTATTTTTTTATCAAAATCTAAGATCTGTCTGTCCGTCTGTCTGTCTGTTTTTATGTTACCACCTCTCCCTCCAACATGCCTTAAGCTACACCTTTCATATTTGGTACGTGGATAAATGGTTCTGAGGGGATGATGCACGCTCAATATTTTTTATTCAAAATTCAAGATGGCGGAATGGTGGCCATTTTTGCTGTAATTTTTAAGCTTTTTTCCTCTATTTTTATGTTACCGCCCCTCCCTCCAACGTGGTTCAAGCTACACTTCTCTCAATTCTCAATTTTTAGATTCCAGGTCTGACACTCCTGTTGACTGTTGTCATGAAACCCGAATTGTCCCTATGCCGAACCGTCCCCAATTATTTTACCAAAACTGCCCCCAGGTCTGATACTCCTGCTAACTGTGGTCATGCCTTATGTGACAAAAACACCTGATGTCACAAAAGCGCCATAGGGGACTAATACCACCTCAGTGATCAAACACTTGTTGTTTATAACTTACAAATGTCAAACCATTTACCATTCCTTCAGTACAAGTTTGACCTGTTAATTGCATATAGGTCATTAAGTAACTCTTGTTAATTGAATAACAAGCGGCGCCAAGGGGCCTTAATCGCTCACCTAATAAAATTGTTTAAAGAGGGATGTAAGGTCACATTCAGCATCTATATGTTAATATTGTTAATTTAATATAGTGATGGTGGGGTGGGGGTGGGGGTGGGGGGTGGGGGTAAGGATGTTCTTTTCTGATCAGATTCTGAATCTGAAGAAGACGCTAAAAACTTTCTCGCATATTATACATAGTTGAAATTCAGCAGGGTGCCCAAATATCACTCAAGGGACTTGAATTGAACAAACTTCAAGCCCCCCCCCCCCCCCCCCCCACACACACACACCCCCAAGATGCAGCATACCAAGTCTCAAGATATTTTGACTGGTAGCTCAGAAGAAACAAAATTTTTATATAAATTTCCTCATATTGCACCAAATTAAAATTTGGGTTCCCACAGGGAGCCCAAACATGAAGCTGAACCTCCTAAGGATGCTACATACCAAATATCGCAGTCACGATTAGCCATTGTGCAGAAATATGTGACCTTAAACATCAATAAACAAATAAATATCTAAAGATTCTAACTGGTAGAATCAGAATTGATTTTTAAATAATATTCCTCATATTGCAGTACAGTAAAACCTGTTTTGAGAGACCACTGTCATGAGAGACCACTATGACCTTGTACAGTTTGGTTGTTTTACTCCGTAATGGACCTGTCATGAGACACCACCTGTTTTGAGAGACCACTTATCCCTGGCAAAAACGATGGTCTCTCAAGACAGGTTCTACTGTATGTTAGAGTTTGAGTTCCCATAGGGAGCCCAAATATGACTCCAAGGACTTATTTGAACAAACTTGAATATGCCCCTCCTAAGGATACTCTATACCAATCACTCTGACACCTAGAACCAAAGAAGATTTTTTTTAAATATTTGTCATTGGACTGAGTTAAAATTCAGGTTCCCAAAGGGAGCCCAAATATGAACCCAGGGACTTGATTTGAACAAACTTGAATTTACTCCACTTGGATACTACAAACCCAATATCAAAGGATTCTGATTGATGGATATGAAGAATATTTTTTAAAGAATATTTTCCCCCCGAAGATTCAGTGTACCACATATCAAGAGATTTTGACTGGTATATCTGAGGAAGAAGATTTTTAAATTTCTTCATATTGCATCAAGTTAAAATTCAGATTCCCATAGGGAGCCTACATGTGAACCCAGGGACTTCATTTGAAGAAACTTGAATCCCCCCCTCCCCCACTTAGGATGCTACATATCCAATATCAAAATATTCCTAATATTACACTAATTTAAAATTCAGGCTCCCACAGGGAGCACATATATGACTTCAGGGACTTCATTTGGAAAAACTTCAAGCTGACCCCTACTAAAGATGCAGTATATCCAGAGATTTTGACTGGTAGATCCAAAGAAGAAGATTTTTAAATAAATTTTCTCACATTACACCAAATTAAAATTCGGGTTCCCACAGGAAGCCCAAATATGAACCCAGGGACTTGATTTGAACAAACCTGAATCTGAACCTCCTAAGGATGCTGCATATCAAATATCAAAAGATTTTCACTAGTAGATCTGAAGAAGATTTTTAAATAATATACCTCTTACTGCACTATTTTAAAGTTAGAATTCCCAAAGGGAGCCCAAATATGAACCTAGGGACTTTTATCAAACAAACCTGAATCTGACCTCTCTAAGGATGTTGTATACCAAGTATCAAAAGATTCCGATTCGTTGTTCCTCTGGAGATTTTTTAATTTTTAAAAAAAAATTATAGGGTGCAAACAGAATTATGCCCCTTGATTCGATTCGATCCAGTGGTTTATGAGGAGAAGTCGATAAGGTACAGTTCTCGTCGGATGGACGGACAGAATGTGTTCACTTCAGCTCCCCCTGACTTCAGTCCAGTGAGCTAAAAACTACAGGCTCAAATGAACCTAAAACGCTCACCTGACTCAAATTGTCTAAAGAGATGAGCGTGTCTGTAAGTCATGCATTTTTAGCTCAACTTTGACGTAGTCAAATTTGAGGTTATGCCATGGCCCGTCGTCCATCTGGACGTCTGTCTGTCCGTCAACAATTCTTTACGACCGTATTTATGAACCGATCTTTACGAAACTTCTTGGGTACCTTTGTTTTCACCGTGGGACGAGAACGAGTGTTTTGGGGTGCGGTCCGAAATTCAAGATGGCCACCAGCAGCCATTTTGTACCGATATTAGTGCAATCAGTTTTTTGTACAGAACTTTTGTATGAAAGTTCTGATTTGAATAATTTTTTGTCTGAATGTTTAGTAACATGGAATACATCACATATAATACAGGTTTTTTTCTCGTGCAGAAATTATGCAAATTTGATGAACTTTTATTCAGTGCTACTTATACACAATAAGTAAACATGTCGATACGGCTCGGGCTAGAGGCTGTATTTATGAACCAATCTTCATGAAACTTCTTGGGTACCCTTGTTATCACCTTGGTACGAGAACGAGTGTTTCTGGGTGCGGTCCAAATTCAAGATGGCTGCCAGTGGGGTGAGTGGCCATTTTGTACCGAAATTAGGTACAATCAGTTTTTTGTACAGAACTTTTGTATGAAAGTTCTGTTGTGAATAAATTTTTGTCTGAATGTTTAGTAACATGGAATACATCACATATAATACAGGTTTTTTCTCGTGCAGAAATTATGCAAATTAGATGAACTTTGATTTATTCAGTACTACTTATACCTTTGTTATCACATTGGGACGAGAACGAGTGTTTTGGGGTGCGGTCCGAAATTCAAGATGGCAGCCGGCGGCCATTTTGTACCGAAATTGGGTACAATCAGTTTTTTGTACAGAGCTTCTATATGATGTTTCTGATTTGAATAAATTTTTTAATGAATGTTTAGTAACATGGAATACATCACATATAATACAGGTTTTTTTCTCGTGCAGAAATTATGCAAATTAGATGAACTTTGATTTATTCCGTACTACTTATACACAGTAAGTGCACATGTCAATACGGCTTGGGCCAGAGGCTGTATTTATGAACCGATCTTCTCAAAACTTATTGGGTACCTTTGTTATCACCTTGGGACAGGAACAAGTGTTTTGGGGGTGCGGTCCAAACTTCAATATGGCTGCCGACGGCCATTTTATACTAAAATTAGGTGCAATCAGTTTTTAGTACAGAACTTCTAGGACTACATTTGTTATCATCATGGGATGGTAACGAGTGCTTTGGGGCTCGGCCAAAAATTCAAAATGCCTGTTGGCAGTCATATTTACGGGAATTCTGTGCATTACATTTTTTGTACAGAACCTGTAAAGATTTTTTATGTCAGTTGTTTGCTATAAATTTATTGGGTGCCTTTGTTATCACTGTGCTATGAGAACAAATATTTTTGGGTTCAGTCAGACCCACTCAGGGACTCAAAAAGGGAGATAATTAAAATCTTTTCCAAAAACACCAGACAAAATAATGTTTCTTGAATTCAGCATCCCTAGGATGTGTATATTCAAATGTGTTGAAGCCAAGTTCCTGTGTTAATATTTGGTGTTGTCTGGGGAGGGTATACATTATTAGCACAACCCGATTTTCTTTTTACAATGAGGAAAATAAAACTTCCTCACCCATGGGAACCCTATGAGCTAAAGATAAAAATTCAAATACCTGTATTTTAAGAAGGACTGAACAAATATTAATTAATTAGTATGAATCAACCTAAGAAGGGTTTGAATCAAGGGGGCCAAAACAATTGCTAACATTTGGCTTATGGTGCGCCATACAAGGATCCCCATTGTAACATTAACCCCATGAAGATTTCTTTTCTAGTTTAGCATCTAACTGTCGTCCACCTTTACAATACTTTACCTATACATTTGTTACAGGCTACGGTCAGTATTTATGTACAGACCGTTACAATACTTTACATGTACCTTTGTTATCAGGTCATTACCTAGATGTGTGTCATTGCTGTGTCACATACTATACATGTACATGTCTTAACAATTTGAGCAACAGTGTCACTGACACTTTCATTTGGATTTGCCGTGACACAACCAAAAGCAATTTTCTGACCATTCGTTTCTGCTCGTGAAAAAAACAAAACTCTATTCTGTGAAGTCTTTAAAAAGTGTCTTTACAAATTTTTGTTTTGTTTTTAACTTCTGTGTTTCTGTCCACCCACCCCAAGGGGAATAGCAACTTTCTGGGAAAAACTCGCCACCAATATACTTTGTACCTAATTAGTGTAGATTTGGTCCAAAAGTTCTGATCAAGAAGACTTAGTTGATGGAGCACAAGAAAGATGATGATTCGGCATTTCCCATTACAAACAGTGTTAAAATAGTCATCCTATTCTGGTCCGTGCAGTTTTGTAAATATGTGTGTTTTTTTTCTATTTTTAGCTTCTAGGGGCGCCATCAGCCCATGGGTTCTGGAAATAGAAATTTGGGTGGAGCCCAAAATGGGCATCTTCCCACAGGGAACCTAAATATTAACCTACTGAGTTCCTTTGTAGGGTATTTGGTGACTGTATTCACATCGCAAAATGCAATACAAAAATGTCCAAATGCTAACCACTTTTCTTTCATATTGGCCTAATATTCACTATTTATCATTACTTTTTGAAACGAAGATGGAAACTGCTAATCAAATTTTTAAAAACAAAAAATACCTTGCTTTGAAAACTCGTGACTCTGCATCACTAAAGTAAGTCCCTTACCTGAAATCTAAGCATTATTGCGAATGGTTTATGAGGAGATGATTTTTAAAGAATTTAGACTTTTGGGATATCAAGCCCACCCCAAGGAATATAGTAACTTTTGGAGATAAAAACTCAGAGTATACCCCACCAAGATGTTTTGTACCAAATTTAGATTTTGCCCAAAAGAATACTTCGTTGATGGAACACAAAAAAACATACTTACTTGGCATTTTCCCATCGTCAACTGTGTAAAAATGGGCAACATAAGGCAACCATGACACAATTGATAGCAATTGTTGGGCATAAATCAACTACTTGTGGCCCAATTATACTACATACCAAATTTGGTTCAAATCGGCCTATCCATGAAATAGAAAATTTGGGTGAAGCCCAAAATGGGCATGCTAACACAGATATTGAGCTACCAACTCGCCTTGAACAAACTTTAATCTCCACCACCAAAGGAAGTTCCATACCAAATATCAAAGCATTTTCTCTGGTGGTTCATGAGAAGAAGATTTTAAAAGATATTTAGGCTTTGGGGGAATTAACCCAACCCCAAGGGGAGTAGCAACATTTTGGGAAAAACTCAGAAGAGTATACTCCACCGAGATGCTTTGTACCTAATTAGTTTAGATCTGGTCCAGAAGTTCTGAATTAGATTAAACATTTTATTTGTTTATAATCGACAAAAAGGATTGGATAACAAGTGCCCAGCACTTAGATTATATCCTTTCCTTGAAATACGTTTACAATTACAAATTATGACATGTTTACAAGTAGTTACATGAATTTATATGTAATGGCGAAACAAAACGTATGTATATATTGAAACAATTTTGTGTATGTACCAAGTTAGAGAAGAAAGATGGGTACTCAACTTTGCAAGAGACAGAACAAAGAAGTGAGGGGGGGGGGGGGGGGGTGGGGGGTGGGAGAAAAATGAAATGCCACACTACAACACTGCTGGCTTGGGTCAACAAGCCTATGGGCCACATTTCGGCACTACCGCTACTCCGACGGAGTCCACACCACTACTTTTGCCAGGACAGACAGGACAAACAAGCGAATAGAAATGAGCCATGTGTGAGATAAACAGAGATGACCACTGACTTTAAAGATCAACGGAATAGGAACAGGATGCTTTTAGACTCCTGTGCTCATCTAGCGGTCTGGTCTTAAAACCGCTTCGTGGTTTTTATGAAATTTTGTACACTGCGAAAAAGGTGAATATTGACGGAATCCGGTAAGGTTGGAATACCATAAAGAAGATCATTGGCCGTTCTTATTGGCAGATGCACAAGATTTCTCTGTAGAACAAGTCTTTAGTCTGAGTAGTTACTGCAGTTGAAGAAGTAATGGTTCGCGTCTTCGGTCTCGTAACCACATGAACAGTTAGGTGTATTTTGAATATAGTTAGAGTATTTATCAAAATTTAGGTCGCTACAGGAATTTCGCAGCTTGCAGTGTATTATATTAACCGCCCTATCGCCATTGTTGAAGTACGTAGGTGGTCTACACACGTCTGTATTGAAATATTTAACAAAGTTATTCAGTGAATCAGACTGTCTAACTTCTAGAGGTAGTGCATTCCATTCGGAAATGCAAGAGGGAATAAATGACCGCTTAAATACTTCCGTGTGTGTAAGTGGTAGTTGAAAATTGGAATGGAACCAGTTGCTATACGGAGAAATGTCCTCAAACGTTCTGGGTAATAAGTCCGATAGGTATCTGGGGGCCTGGTTGTTTGCAAATTTGAAAAATGTGATCATTTTGTGGAGATGGCGTCTATGTCTAAGGGTTTCCCAGCCAAGTTCTGCAAGTAGAGTAGATACTGGTGCAGAACTCGTTAGACCGGATATTATTCTAGCTGCATCGGCGTGGATTCTATCCAATTTTGAAAGTAGATAATCCGGTGCACCAGCCCATACCATATCCGCGTATTCTAAAATAGGGAGTATAAATGATTTATATAGAAATTTCAAGGCTTTTTCTACCAAGGATATACTCAAGTTTTAGCTGGGATAGCCTGGCGTTGGCCTTTTTACATGGTCTATTAATTTGGCTAATGGCTATGCCAGTTTAGGTCCCCCTGTAAGGTCAGGCCGAAGTGGGTGTGTGACATTGCGAGTTCAAGTGGCGTCTCACCAAACATTACAGCATTATTTAGGTTAACCTGTTTCTTGGAGAATAGAACAATTTCGGTTTTTGAAGGGTTAAACGTAACTAACCATGTATTTACCCATGCGGAAATGGCTTTGAGGTTTTCATTGGACTTTGTAGCAATGCTATCCGATTCGTGCCCACTTTCTGTTAAGCTTGTATCATCCGCAAATAATCGACACAAGTCCGGTGAATCCAGATTTTCAGAAATGTCATTAATGTATATCAAAAAGAGGAACGGACCCTAAACAGAACCCTGTGGAACACCACAATTAACAGATTAGTACTCGGAGGAAATTGAGTTACAAGTTACCCTTTGTTTACGATCAGACAAATAGCTGCTGGTCCATTCGATGAGTGGTCCAGATATACCGTTTTGTCTCAGTTTATAAATAAGTCCTTTGTGCCACACTCTATCAAATGCTTTTGATATATCACAGAATGCTCCAAGAGAAAACTGGTTCCTATCAAAGGCCAAGCAGAGATTATGATATATTTCGATGAGTTGGTAAACAGTGCTATGCTGGGGCAGGAAACCAGACTGATATTTAAAAAATAAATTATTAGCACAACAATGTTCGTACGTTTGGTTAAAAACAATCCTCTCCATAACTTTACTGACACAGCTAAGAAGAGAGACTGGTCTGTAGTTATTAGGATCATGGGCATCTCCCTTTTTAAAAATTGGCACGACTGTTGCCAGCTTCCATTCTGATGGGTAGACACGTAAGGAGAATGAGAGCCTAAATAACTGAACCATTGGCTTGCATATGTGTGTTCTGAAGAAGAATAACTTAGTTGATGGAAGCACAATAAAGATGACGACTCGGGAGGGGGGGGGGGGGGCGCAAAAAAAATGCCAGGATACAAAGTCCGGGTGGGTGGGTCCGAGCCCCAAAGTGCAGTTTTTGCCGGAGTCATGCAAATTTTGGCCAAAGATCATTTTACAGACAAGTAATTACAACCAAAGTGAATTCAAGTGCTTAGATTTATAACTTAGAACAGAATAGAGCATTGATAATGTGTTGGGGGCTCCATGTTAGAATTTCTTCCCCATGTTTTACACTACATTAGGGGGTGGGTCCTGCTCTGGGTCTGGCAAAAATTTGCAAAACAAAAAAGTGATTCCCAGCTATTTGGTCATGATTTTCACTCCTTTATATTTCTACTAAGGCAGTCTGCCTCTTATTAGTGCTTTGTAGCTCCTATTATTTGATTCTTCTGTAAGCCTCGGGGTGCCTCAATGCCATTGGTCTAGCGTGCTTCCATGTATGGAATAATTGGAAAGATTGATAGAATAAAAATCTTGATTGTGGAAAACGTGTATAATTTCAAGGTAAATATGATTCTAGTGACACCAACATTAAAAAATAAATAAGAGGCAATTCATCTCAGACAAGCCATCCTGGCATTGGTCACTTCAGTATTAGGTCTCTCTCAGACCAGCTGTACAAACTAAACATTTAACCGAAAAGTAATGAAATGAAAAACAACTATTTCTTGTGGACAGTTGAAGATATCCAGGTGGGAACAATATATTTTGGGCAGGGCTTCTTGGTGGTGGGATTCGACTGGTGTCTGAACAGCATAGACATGTTGTACATCGGGGTAAGGGTTGTGTTGCTTGGAACATGAATGGGTTTATATCTGCAATTCAGTTGGTGGAG